>JAMJFZ010000982.1:10832500-11072500 GCA_026225945.1 Cricetomys ansorgei | reverse complement strand
AGCCTTGAGAGAGGTCACAGATCTTTGAGATGACCAGTTTGAGCATGGGGACAAATATGGCTGTGAGATGCTGTCATCCAGTCCTCAGGAGACTTTGCAACCCAACTTCCACCTGCCCATTTGAGATAACATTGGCAGATAGGATGGCTAATCACCATTGTCAGCTTGACTGGATTGCAATCAACTAGAAGCCACATTCTGGGCTTATCTTTAGGGATGTTTCTGATGAGGTTTAAATGAAGTGGGAAGACATATCCTAAATATGAACTGGGAACCCAGACTGAATAAAAGGGGCAAAGGAATAAGAAAGCCTGCTGAGTGGCATCATTCATCTCTCCCTGCTTCCTGATTGTGAATGAACTGTGAACAGTCACCTTTCATTTCTGCGGCCATGCCTTCTCCATCATGGTGGACTGTACCGCTCCTAACTAGGAGCCAGAATAGCCCATGGTTTCCTCAAGTTGATTCTGCTGATGTTTTGTCACAGCAACAACATTTACTCTCTGTCTCACCACTCAACCAAACACCATGCAAGCATATGGTGAGCACCTGATTACATAAATGAATGACTTGAACATGTGGGAATCCCTGTGGAAATCCAAGGCAATTTCTATAGACACAATAGTAATACATGTGTAACATGTGTACAACACAATAGTAACAGACCTTTTGTCAAACGTCTGCAGATAATAAGTATGCAAGCACCAAAATCTAAGTTGTTACTATGTTAATGAATCACGCTGGCATTTGGGTTTTGCTATTGCTTTAATCCTGAGTTTGTTTACATGCAATCTTTCCAGTTTCACTTGCTGACCTCCAAGCCCTGGTGATGTGTACAAGCCTATCTTCCTGGAACTACCACCTGTCTGTTTCCTTTAATGGTAAGAATTGCTCTTCATGAGGGATTTCCCAGTGAGGTATTCTAACTTTGAGACTGGCAAAAATATTGATCTGTCCCCATGGGATAAAATTACAGAGTAGGTAAGAAAGTATAGCAGATGATAGACATGAGAGAGGGACATGTTATTTTAGCTCTACTTCATCCAGAATACTCTTCACTGACATTAACAGTTTTTTGCTTGTTTGTTTGGTTTTCAGAGTTGTGGAGAGGGATGCTCAGGGTCTCATGTAACCCAGCCAGCCTTGAACTCATTGCTTAGCTGAGCAAAATCTTGAACTTCTAATTCTCATGCATAAAGCCTCCCAAGAGCTAGGATTACAGGCATGTTATTGGAGTTAGGAAATTTGGGGGAGACAACAACAGAGTAAAAAGCAAAATGAAGTCCAGATCAAATGACACACATGCACATCATAACTCCAATCAGGCAATAGGCATGGACAATTCTGTACAATGAAGTGAAAACATAGCAATGGTATAAAAATGGCCAAAGAAAAGATGGCGGATTCAGAAGACAAAGGAGACACAAAATATGACAATTGAGGAAACCAAGAAGAGTATCAGCAAGTGCACAAGTGGCAGAGATGAGCAAGAAACTTTTCTGAAATACACAGGAGATAAGGGGTCATACCACATTAGAAAAACAATGTATTACAATAAGCCAAAAGTACATATAAATATTCTGTGTTAGTACCCCATGCTAACTGATTGCACAACTGGAGTATAGCATATACAGAGATATTCAGAGAGGAGTTATTATTAATTGTTCATTTATCTATCAGTCTACCTATCCTTCCATCCATCCATCTACCTAGTGTATGTATGCCTATACACATGCCAAAATACACATATGGGAGGTCAGAGACTCTCCATGAAGGTTCTGGCTTGGGAATAACCAGCTTTACTCATTGAGCCATTTTATTGGTTTGGGTTCTCCTATCCCTAAAAATATTGATAACAATTGGCTTACTCCAGCATTTTCATCTTATAAGTAGGAAACCTAGGCCTCAGAGTATACTATTAGAGCAGCAAGCAGAGGGACAGTTACAAATCTGCAGCTCTGTGCGATCCAGAGCATCAGTAATGAAAGGCGGCCTCGTCTTCTATGTCTTGAGACTTGGGAATGCCGGCACCGAATGCTATGAATCTTGAGTCTGGTGGGGAAAAGGAGGAAGAAAACACCCAGAGCCAAATTCCTCCAAATGGTTGAGGTGTCAGTGACACACAGCCCCTGAGAGGCAGCCAGAAAGGAAGAAGAAGCTTTCCTATAGATGGAGTCTCCAGATGGTCAGTTAGCAAGAAGAAACCACATGGCTAAAACCACAAAGATGGAGCAGACTCCCATGTCCCACACCACACAGAGCCTTTTAGTGTGAGGTGGTAACCTTGCTGAGGAAGTGACATTGGAAGGGAGACTTGGTGAGGTGAAGAAGGGGGATGTAAGGCTGAACGTCAGCCATGTCATACATGAGCCTCCATTTTTATCCACTGACCTTCTTGTAAATCTTGAGAAAGAAATGAAAACTTTTCTACCACTGAAGAGAGGATAAATTGCCTTTCTGCGTTCATAATCCCCATGGCAAATTTTATATTCTCTTGGTTGTCTCATCATGTTACAAATGATTGTGACTTTTTTTAAATTTGTGGATGTGAGTGCATGGAAACTCTGTCCCCAGGAGCCACTGGGATACTACAGTGTTGGTCGCTATGACACATTTTTATGGCCTAGAACTAGGCTGTCCCAAATGGTGCCAAAAGTGCATGTGGCGATTAAGCATTTGAACTATGCTGAATGACTGAAATTGGAGTATTAAATATATGGCATATGGCCACATTCCCCCTCCAATTTCTATTGATTCCTTATCAAAAGTTCTATTTTAACATATATTAGGCGGAAGAAATTATTATGAAAATAAATGCCACCTATTTTTGCTTAAAAAATATGTCTAGAAGCTTTCATATTTTACACGTCCCTTGCACGGTGCTCTGTTTCCCTTGGATAGCAATAGTTTTTTATTAAAGACCTGCGCCTTCATAAACATTTGTGGAAGGAATGAATGTTATCAACATGTAATATTTCTTTCCTTCTGTGTTATACACATATATATTGCATGCACACACACACACAGATACACACACACACACACACATCCATTAAAATATTCTGTTAAAATTTAATTTGCAGTGACAATCACAGTTTCAGCTGCAACAGTCTGGTGACTGGTTACCCTGCACCCAGAGCTTTTTAGCTCTTATAGTTGGAGGGACCTCAGTAGGTCTTTGATTCAGTCTGAGCCTGTTTTCTCACCTGTGTCAAAAGTGTTAGTTTGAAGGATATACAGAAGTCACTTAGAAGCATCTGATAAACAATTTTGTACTGTGAAAAATAATTGATTTTTGGAGGGGTGAAACTAGAGGCGCTCAAACAAGGATGCCATATCATACGTCCTCCTGCCCAACCCCGCACAATTTTAAGTAGTAGTGCTGATGGCACTGTGCCTCATACCTGCAGTGGTCCCTGTGAGGGTCCAGAGAGTAGAAGTGTTTGTAGTCTCAGATCCATAGGTCATTAACTGAATCTTGCTCCCTAAAGTGAAACACATAAATTCCCAGATACTTCTGCTGTTCGACAGGTAGGCAGAGCCTTCACAACTAGCCCAGGGGCAGTCACTAACAATGACAGGTGCTAAGTTTTGGGCACAAGAGGAGATTCCTCATGCACAAACATGACAAGAGGATCGAGGGGAGAGGAATCCTGGCACAGCACACACCAAGGACCTCCTGTCTCAGTAACTGGCTGCACTTAGATGTGGAGTACACTACCATGATGTGGAGTACATTCCCATGGGATTTGAGCTGCACCTCAAAGGCAGCATTCTGCCTTCTCTTTGAAGTGCTTCTATATAGAGCTCATGCATAAGGAGAGCTGAGTACAGGCTTGGTTAGGTCACGTGCAAACCATAAAAAAGCAAATTTTCAAGGGCAAGAGGTTAAATCAAGGAAAGAGGTTCACTGGTTTTACAACCACTAGTAGTTTCTATTTTTCAATAAGCCTATCCCCTTAGAAGATATGGCTGAATGGGCAAAGAGCTCTCTTGGGGAAAGTCATGCCTTTACAGTTTGATTTTCTTTGGAGTCAAAGGGGAGAGTGCAAGCTATGTTTCAAAATTCTCCATTTCATCATGACTCTGAAAACAATTTTCAGTTCTTCTGTGATTTAGAGGGTGTTTTATAAAACATGGTCTGAAGATGTACTTACTTCAAGACCTTACATCTTGTTTTCACAATATGCTCTAGCTGGATAGAAATTTACAGTCTTCTTGGCTGGATTGGTACAGCCTGTGGCTTTTTCTTTCCATCCACCTTAGTGCTCCAACTCCTGTGACTATAAACAATGAGTCCTAGAGATGCTGCAGGTCAGCAGGGACTGTCATTGTGTAGCCTCTCACTTATCCCTTTCCCTTTCTCTGTAAGTTTAATACATTTTAAAAAAGGCATATTCAGCTGTATGACCTGGCCATGAGTGGGCAGACTATGACCTGTGGGCAGTTTTATCTGTCTCCTGTGTTTATATGGTCTAAACTAGTAATATACTTTTACATATTTAAATGGTTAGAAGGAAGTCAAAAGAAGAGCTATAATCTGACACATGTGAAAATTAAGTGAAATTCCTATTCCAGTGTCTACACATGAGGTTTGACTGTAGCATAACAAGCCCATTCATTTATGCTTTGTTCACAGCTAATTTTGTGCTGTAGCAGCAGGTTTGCGTTGTTAGGACAGAAAATTAAGGTTTACTTGGATAAAAAGTCTTTAAAAGTTAGTCTTTTAGAGGCAATGTTGCTGATTCCTGACCCAGGACAATCCATTTTACTTATCTTTATAATGTGGTCATAGTTATATCTCGAACCCCAAAGGCACTCAGCTAAAGATATATGTGACACGGGCAAAAGCCCATGAAGACAGAAAAACAAGACTCCTTCCCTGGCTCTGCCACTTACTGTCACTTCTTCTGTGTTGCTTCAGGCTTACAGCGACATTTCCTAGCTTCAGTTCTGCTCCGGGAAATGGAATGATGAGAGCCTGGGCCTCAGAGTTAAGACTGACTATAAATGCACTGCTCGCAGCAGTGACTGGCGTGGCTTTCAACACTGCGGTCAGCACCAGCTGCTGCCACTTGCACTGTCTGGTAGTGAGGAGAAAGATTCATATTTATTAAAAAGAAAAAAATTAAATTATAGCCCTTGCACGTTAACTTCCCCCATAGCTGCTCATCTTACTGTAAAGGCCTTCTCCATGGGATAGGACGATCAAGGGTTCTGTGGATGTCCCATGTGGATGTCCTAGCTAGGGAGCTCACTACTCCCCCACTACCCAAAATCTTGAACATGTTAACCTCTTTGGTCCTTGGTTTCATCATAGTGTGGATTATAAGAATGGCCACTTCATCTGGCTGTTGGGAAGACTAAGTTATGTTGAGCATGTGTATATAATTTAAACAGACTGAGTGCTACTTTCTATTACATAGCTCTAGGTCTGAATGCCGTATAAATAAAGGCCTAACTAAAGTTTACCCAACAGCTGCCTAAACATCAGCACTCATAGCATCCATGGTGCTGCACCACAGCTAGGAGACAGTACCCTGGGAGAAGGTATTGTGCTGACAGCAGATACTATGGAAGTCTAAAGAAATAGACAATAGCATGTTTTTACTCTTGAAGCGATCAAGATCAGGGCAAGATAGATGACACAGCAGTCAAGAGTACTTCCTGCTCTTCTAGACCACCTGCCTTTGACTGTCAGCACTCATGTTGGGCCACTCTCAACTGCTTGTAACTCCAGATTTTGAGGATCTGACACCCTCTTCTGGCCTCTCTGGGCATCTGCAGGCACATCACACACACACACACACACACACACACACACACACACACACACACACGAACAAAAGATAAGGATCTATTCTCCAAAATACCCGAGAATAGCACAAATAGTGTACGTAATTATTGAATAGCTCTCTGTATCAACAGCCACACAATATGTCCTATCCCTTTATGGCCTTTCTAATCATTTGTTTTAACTGCAAGCCCACTTGCTCTCAGTTATCAAGTCTTGTGTGCCTAAACACACATAGACCAGCTCCAACCTCATCTTTGTACAAACTTGTATGGCTCACTTTTCAGACCCAATAGTGATCTGACATTTTGCTGGCAGAATACTAGACATTCTGTTTTAGAGGATCCTAGAATAAGAGCAAACCAAGGATTAAAATGCGAGATGTGTTCTTTTCTTATTCCCTGGCATTGTAGCAGGGTGTCATGAACTACACAAACACACAGCATCGACTTAAGATGACCTGCATGGAGGCAGCCATCAGTGGCAGAGCCTTGGTGGTAGCAGAGATGACCTGTATGGATTTCTCTTAAGTAATCATCCCTGTGGCTAAGCCTGACTTGGCTGGGACTTCTGGTTCTTCATCTGGTTGTTGGGAAGACTAAGTAATGCTGAGTGTGCATCTAGGATTTAAACAGACTCAATGCTACTTTCTATTACATAGCTCTAGGCCATAAAAATAAAGGCTTCTATGATTATTTGAGTTATCAATTATCCTTCCAACAGATGTCTTCTCTGAATCAGCTAACCAGAAAGGATTTTGTTGTCTGTGACCAAGAACTTAACTAGTGTGCCAGAGCTGGAGATCTGGGCCATGTCTGCTGAAGCTGTTCTTTTTACTCAGTCTTGGCCTGGACCCGTCTCCAGTCACTGAACCACAATCAACACCAGAAGACCCCTGGGAAACATAGACAATGACCTGTGCTTCTTCTCTAGCGGTCTTATTTCTGAATATTGTTAAGAGTTAATAACTTCCTGCCATTTCTCAGATTTTTCTTGCATTCCTCATTTCTTTTGGACCATATAATGTGGTCCAAATTCAGTTCATCTGGTTAACAATATTCCTCATTTTGCAAGCCTGGGATTAAACCAGCAAGAGTAGAGGAAACTACTCTCATTCAAAATGTGAGTAAAATTTCTTCAGAGGGAAGCCAAGTCACAGTAGCTGGGGAAGAGATTTGTCCCATTTTCTTTATTAAATTTTCATTGATTTGGTAGCACTTGGTCATCTATTCTATTGCACGGTTTTAAATTGCTACTTTCATTTGTCTTGGATGTTTTTAAAATTGAATAGAGAAAGTACAACTTTGGAGTCTCTCGAGGGTAGTATTTAGGGCAGAAATGAGGATGCAAGACCGCCTCAGGGATGATGAAAGTGACATTAAGAAAATGTAAACATGCACAACTAGCTTCCTCATACAAGGCAGGCTCTACCAATACATACCACCAAAGAAGAAGAGCCAGTGTATCTATTCATTTATCTTTAGTGATTTCTCTTTCTCCACGTAGTTATTGCCTCTTGTATGTGCTTTTCATTAGAGATATTCACTTAAGTGTTTATTGTAGCCACACCTTCTTCTAGCATATAAAAACATGAGGAGAGCAGTGGAGAGGGAGCTTAGTTAGTGCAGTGCTTGTCACATAAGGTCAAGGATCTGAGTTGGGGGTCCCAGAACCACGTAAGAAGCTGGGCATGGAGGTGTGCATTCGATGCTTGTGTTGGGAATGCAGGAGCAAGTGGGTGGATCACTGATGGTTATTGGCCAGCCATCTTAGTCTTACTTGGTGAGTTCTAGGCCAGTAAGAGACCCTGGCTCTATAAACAAGATGATAATTTCCTCAGGCATGATACCTAATGTTGACATCTTGCCTTTTTATGCATGGAAATAAATGCATGCATGCAGGCATTTGTAAACATGTTCATATATACACACACACAAAAGAGGAGAAGATATTTTAATTTAGAATTTGGATATTCTTGGTCTTTGCACAGTCAGAGTTATCTCTGTGCTTGGTATACATCAGACAGTCAATAAATGTTTCTTGAATAAATGACTAATCCTGCTCTAATGGAATTCTTGGGATACTGGCACGGGCAAATATATGCAAGTATTAACAGTTGCAGGAGGGGAAAGGGTTAATAATGGAATATGAAACAAGATGGCTACCCAAGAGGGAGAGAGTACCAGTCTGATTTGTTCTTTCCGTGCAGACTTGAGCCTTACCTTTCACCCTATCATCTATCACCTAGACAGGAGCCCTTTCTCTTTTTCCCTCAAAGAATTTTGGGGAGGAATACGGGAAAATACTGATTTTTACAGGAGATTTTGGTAACCTAGAACATTGTCAGATAGGTCTCCAGACTCAGTGGTCTGACATCCCTGCCTCTACAATCACACCAAACACTCAACGCTCTGGAAAACTGTCTGCCTGATCATAATCGCACACCTCCAATACCCAGTTGCTCTCAAATACCTTTTTTTTCATGCCTAGCAGGTAAACTCTCTCACCTCCCTACATTATAGCTAGACTTCACTTTGTAGGTCTAAAATTCCTGAAGACATTCTGCTACTCCAAGGACCACTGACACTGGGTGCGCATGCTTACTTAGCCTTATCTTCTGAAACGCAGCCAAGATTATCACTCTTGGAGATCACATACTCACACACTCATTCTGGAATCACTTCTTCCCCAATCACAACAAGGAAGGCTGTGGAGAAGGAAGAGAGTGGATTTGTTGATATATACCTTAGGGCAGTGCTAGTCATGAATAGAGGCTCAAAATTGTGTTGAACGCAACATGAATGGAAGGCGAAGAGTCTGGGAGAAGGGTGATGCATGAAGTTCCCAAGGAGAGTAAAGGAGAGCTGGATACAGGCCTGTGGGTTACTCAGAAGCAAGAAGAAAGCACTGGAGATGGTGGCAGACAGAAACCACACTGAATCATGGCCTATGCCTGTTCCTTGTATTCTTCTGAGCGATGAAAGGGATGGGATGAGGTTAAGAGCACATATTACTGTGAGGTTTATTCTAAGGAGAATGGTGTACATGGATGTCTAGAGGGAAATGTAAACTTGGAGAAACAGACAGAGTCCATGGGAAATAGAGTTTGGATGCTCTACCCCATCCCCAGACAAGTGGAATCATCTTTAAATGTGTCCTACAGAACCATATAAACTATTTGTCAAACTTATAAAAGGCATTTCTCTTGAAAAAAAAGGAGGGGAGGAAGTCAACAGGACTGGTTCTTATTTCTTCCCTTTCATTTGTCTGGGATGGTCTATATAATCTTCAATTCCAAGGATGCTGACATAAGAACTGAAACATAATCAGAACCTGGCAACTGCTTTTTATAGTTCACTACCTTAGCAGAAGCAGACTACACAGATGCATAGGATTTTCCAGCTTCACACTAAGGACAGCAAAGGAAAAGAACAACAAGCCACACCCTGTGGTTTCTCCAGGATGCTATGATTGGAAAAGGAATTGTCTTATGTCTAAGTAATAAACAGTGTGTTGTGTGTTGTGGGACAGCTGTACCAAACAATATTCTCCACAGCTGGCCCATGACTGAAACATAACTTAGCAGTATTTTTATCCCTGTTTACAGGGATGAGCTATAATAATAGATGATGAGTTACTTATCAATTCTGCAAACCACATCATTGGTAGAATTTCACCATTAGAAGGATTGTTTCAGATAACTCCATTCCACAACTTGCTGACATCTCATCTTTCTGATGCCTCCATCAACCGTCAGCTAGCTTCCTTGTGACACCTCTTGTGTGTATAGCTCTTCATCTTGAGAGACAATGAATTCCCTCCATGCCAGCCATGGCTATTGAGAAGACCTTATTTACACAGTATCCCAGTTCACTCACTATCTGTCTACTCTATTGGACCGTTTAGTGACAGATGCCATCATCTGTCTAGTTGCTCAGATTAGAAATGTAAGACTCATGTGTTACTTCCTCTTCTCCAGTCTTTCCCAAACAGTATTACCTCTGCATGCAAATTTCCTACCAAATGTGATGCTTAATATTGATTTTTAACTTGACAAGATCTTACTACTACGGACAGAAGCCTCTGGCCATGTGAGGTATTATCTTGATTAGATTAATTGAAGTGGAAAGACATGCCCTAAAAACAGGCAGGACCACTTCTTGGATTCGGATCCTGGAGTGTATAGATAACTGAGTGCCAGCAATAATCGGTCTCTGCTTCCTGATTACAGATGCAGCGAGAGCAGCTGTCTTATGCTTCTGCTGCCACTACTTCTCTGCCATGACGGACTGCACTCAGAAACAGCGAGCCAAAATAAACACTCATTTCCTTTATGTTGCTCCTTTCAGGGTATTTTAACACAGCAACAAGACAAATAGCTGCCAATACCAAGTTGTATGAATTCCCATCTGTGTCTTGCACTCTAGTGTGAACCAGCCTCATCTCATGCCTGAACCACTGCAACAATCTCCTAGTTGGAGTCCATGTATTCATCTTTGCTTGCTTTCAACTGTTGACTATGAGATTCACAAAATGGATGCCTCAAAAGATGTGGTATACACTGGAATAAAAATGTCTTTATGAAATCCATCACTATATAAAACAAACATATCCTAATAAATTAAGAAATTTATTCTAAAGAATTAAGGAAAACTAGACATGCCCATGGCATCTTAGCTTACCCATATTGGAGCCCAACAATGGTGTTGCCCTCCAATCAATTTCCCATCTCTCTTACTGACTATCTCTAATCAGTCCTAGATATCCTGGATAAAAGCCTCTGCAGTTTCTGTTCCAACTGTCCACAATGATCTTCCTTGAGGTTATGTCAAGCTGGGATCCTGCCTTTCATATACATTACTACACATGTCTTACTATCTTGAAAGGTCTTCCTGACCTCCCAGCCTACCTCCACAGTATTTATCACTTAAAATTTCATTTACTTATGTCTACCGAGTATCATAGAATCCAAGTTCTAGGAGTTTCAGTATTCCCTTTTATTCACGTCTGCCATTTTAGCATCTGAAAAAGCTCAGTGAAATCATGTTTCATGTAAAACAACAAACGGAGATCCTCTTCATTCTTTTTCCCATGAAACGTTCTGTTACTAAAAGATAGTTACTTATCTCTGGATCAATCTCTTCCCAGAATAGACTATTCCTTTTTATCCTAGTTCCCCATAAAATACTTCCGTCCTGGTCTTCCTTTTGTTTTCATGAGTGGAACATGAGAAGTACATAAAGTAGTGAACTGGGGACTATTGCTCCAGCAACAGTGCTTTGAAGAGATACCCCAGTTGCTTTGATCTCTACATTCTTGTTTCCTATTTGGTCAGGAGTTGGTTTATTTCCATTCTATTTCCTAATCAGCCCATATAATTTTATATATGAAGTATTTCCACATACTGAAATTTTCAATTTAGCTTTCCAGCTATCTCATAACAGTGCAAATACTAAGTGAGAATGTTCTGGAGTTGGTCTGTAAGGTTTGTCATCTTTGATTCACATCACTCAGTTGGAGTCCTTTGACCCAGTTTTTGAGTAATGAGTAATAACAATTAACTATATTAAATTACAATAATATAAACTCATTATTAGTTATTAGAAACCTAGGAACTAGAAAAGGGATATGGTGGAAAAATGAGGTCTCAGAAAATTTAGCACAAAGGAGCTCCTGGGAGACCAGAACAGTGTGATTATGTCCTTATATTGGCACAGTGGGGATTTTAGGGCTCCATTATTTCATGTCCTGGTCATACTCCACTCATGACTCAAATTCCAGGAAAAGGTAATTCCGAAGGCGTGGTTTACTGGAGCATTGAGAACTTACCAATGGCAACACCAATGAAGATGATGATTCTTCCTACCCAGCAACCATTAACTGTCAAAAGCTTCTCAGTGAGAAATAGGGTCTCACAAGCCCATCCCCATCTAAGATGAGATATCAATGGGCTCCATCTTGTAACAATATTGAGCAGATGACCAGAGCTGCTTGGAATTCGTGGATATAGTGGTCATGCCATGTCCACTACATGCATTTCACAGTACTCCTCTGGCCAATGCGTAAATCCTTGTCTCAGATAACACAGCTAATTGTCACTAATACTTGCCAGATGACACCCAGTCTTGTTTGATGGAACACATTGAGGTTTATCAGAGCTTGATATGGGTTCTCTCTTATAACAAGTGTTGTATTACCAGCATGCTTATAATTAAAATATTAACTAAGATTACAAGAGAAGTGAAGGTGCTTTCTTTGTAACTGTGAAGCACAACACCAAAGAAAGGCGTGGTGTTGATTTCCATCTAAGTGCTGATAGAGGCCAGTAATCCAGTAGTATCCATTTTCTTGTCTTATGGCAAACCCTTTCTTCCTAGCTTTAGGACACTAGGTGAGATAATGCTGCACTACTCTTCAAAGCAGGCAAATTTAAATACTTTAGGAGAAGGGGGTTTCCCATTAGCATCAGTCTTCTTGATAGGTTCAAGGAACTGAGATTTTAAATAGACATTTTTCCAGTGCTTGAGCCAATGTGCATATGTTCCCCATCCTGTAAGTTTGACCTTGGTTAGCTTCAAAAGCAATAGCAGTGCTATTTCAGAGCAAATGTAATTTACATTATCTGATTGTCAACAATAAAGTATCTCTACTTGACATAGTCATGGTCCTGGCAAGAGCTATGATAATAAATTTATGTGAAAAACTCTGGTTAAGGACTTAGCATAATATTACTTATATAACTCTAGCCTTTTATGCAGAAACTATGCACAACACCGATACTCTGTGAAGACTACATGGGTGACATATGCCTGCTGAGAGCATATCCTTCACCCTTTCACAGGTTTACAAACCTGCCTTGGCACAGTTATTCTTTGCACTCAGTATGCTTTAGCATACCAAAATATTATATATGTGTATTTAAAGTCAGGGATACTATACTAATCACCATTGTCTGATACTGTAGATATGATTTAAATTTTTTAACTTTATGCCACAAAAATGTCTTTCTCAGTAATCTTCTATACTGACATTTATTATATTTTTGCCATCAAGGAGAGTAAATGTTAGTCTTGTTCTGTTCAAAAATCAATGTTCTCTGAAGTTACCAAAGCCATCAGGCTATATTTGGTTTTCTACTCCCAAGCATCTTTTAATCAGGCAATGTATCCTTTGAGAAACAATTAAAGATGATTGTGTCCCCAACTTTCCCTTGCTCTTCAAAGGAAAATTACTGTAGTCATAACTGGGCTTTGATAGACTAAGGAAGTGTGAGAAGGTGAATACAGGAATGAGAGCTCCGAGCAAATGCTGACCATAGCAGACACTTCTCCCTTATCCAAGAATTCCCCATTCTTGACGTCTGATCAAGTGAGATTTGTTCTATTCTTAAATATTTGCTGGTATCTCTGGTTTCTATCCTGTTTGAGATAAGAGACATGAAGTTGTGACAAGAGGCACTTTCAGGATAGAACGTACATATTTTACAGAACAGAACTAGGGGGCCCAGAGTTAGTTGAGCACGTCAAAGAGTTTCGTGAAGCAAACCATGGCCTTTGAGAGAGTGAAATTCCTCTTGCAAAAAGACATGACAAGTCCCTCTCAGTCTCTCCTCAGACACAGAAATGACTTTGGATCTTCTCAGAGCTTTATGGTCTCGATGCTAATCAGAAAATATAAACCCAGGATGAGTCTCTCTCGACTATTTGTTATTTGTTCTTGGATGAATTCTGACCTCACAAGCCATGCTTGTGATGTTGGATCAAGAGTCTTTATCCAGGCAATGTTTTAATTTCCCCTTTACACTACTTTTTAAATATCTCAGGGCCAGATTCCTTCATTTCATCTTTCTCTTATAACTTTACAAAGTAGATGACTATTCCTGCAGATGGTCTTCCTTCTTCATTTTCATTTATTATAAGTTAAAAGGTAATCAAAATCTGTATGTCGTTTCCCTAGAATACAAGTTCCAAGTGAACCTTGAGAATGAAATATATGTGAAGTAGTGTGACCAATTAAAATAGAATGCACTTCCAGTAACATGACACCAGGCCATGGTATTTGGAAAGTTTATCAAGACTGGAATTTAATGACAAGGAATGAATGAGGTGAAGGAAAGTACAGGCTACAGACTTCCACAGTGGCAGGAGGCAGTATTTCAAAATGCATTTAAGCTTGGCATAGCTTACGGACTTGCTGCTGATCTTGCAGTGTTGTGAACAGCCCTTAGGTTGGAAACTGCTCTTATCTCAGTGCCTGTTTTGTATCATACTCTCGGATTCACTCTATCATTCTGCTCATGATCTGCAGAGCCCTGGACTATACTGTGGAATGCCACATGTGTTATAACAAATGATTGTGAATGAGGCAGATACGAAGTGCACATCATAGCCTTAAAGACCTTCCTTTGTATATCTTGTTTCATAGCATGTGTGGGAAAATGATCTGCTTTTGGTTTTGTTGTATAGGATTAGTAAAATTTGATCACTGTGTGTTTGGCTGAATGGCACAGGCCACTAGTACCATTGGACCCATGCTTATTACTTGATGAATTGTCTCCTATCATTAAGCTAAGTTGGAAGAAAGAGGAATGTTACCATTTCTATCTTCAAGGTTCCCAAAGTTTATATATTCAAAGCTTGGTCCTTAGCCTAGTGCTATTGGGAGATGCCAAGAAGAGGAGTCTCAGTGGGAGGGCCTCTGGTCATAGGGATCATGCCCTTGAAGGCAATAATGGACATTACCCCTTCCTCTTCTTCTTTGTGCTTCCTGGGTGAGATAAAGTGAATATCTTGTTCCACCATATAACCTGCTGAGGGGACTTTATCATGGGTCCCAAAATAGCCATAGTTAGGAACCTCTCAAAACTGTGAACCATACAGACACTTTTTCTTCCCAAGCAGATTACCCTAGGTATTGGTAGAGTGAAAGAAAGTAGATTAACACAACAAGGGAACTGAACTACTCTAAGAAAGAACCAGATAAGATCCTGCAGGAAAACAAATGGATAAAGAAGAAACTGGCATTTCCAAACTATTTTACACAAGATTCACCTGAGAGGCCCTGAAATCTTAGACTTTAGCATTTTGGATCTTCAACATCCTAGACTCTGGTACCCTACATCCTGGCATCCTTGATTCTGACATCCCGGACCTAATGTCCTAGACTCTAATACCCTAGACCCCTATATCTTAATGACAGTATCCCAGACCTCAGTATCCTAGTCTCTAATGCCATGGACACCTAACATCCTAGACTCCTTGACTTTGACCAGTACCCTAAACCCTGACACCCTTTACCACAATATCCGTGACATTTACATTTTAGATCCTGATACCTCAGACATCACTTTCTTAAACTCTGACATCCTAGACTCTGGTATTATAAATATCACCTTCCTACACACAAATACGATAGATCCCAACATTCTAGATCCCAGAATCCTACACACAGACACCTTAGACCCTGACATCCTAGATTTCCAGCATCCTAGACCCTAGTATCCTACATACAGAATCCATAGAGCCTGATAACCTAGATCCCCAGCATCCTACATCTTGATACCTTAAGCATGACATTTTAGACCCTGTCATCTCAGACCACAGCATCCTAGAGCCAGTACTCTACACACAGATACCTTAGACCGTGGTAATCTAGACCCCATTATCCTATATACAGATACCTTAGACACTGATTTCTAGGCCCTCGGCACCCTGAATCCAGCATCCTACATCCTGACAACTTAACCTTAACATTCTAGAACTTAATACTTTAGACCCCCAACATGGAGAACCCGATTCTCTAGAAATCAGTAAGCTTCTCTGTTCTTTTATGAAGCTCCCAGGTCAGTGGTTCTCAACCTGTTTGTTGCTACCTCTTTGAGGGGGTTGGACGATCCTTTCACAGGGGTCGCCTAAGACCATCCTACATATCAGATGTTTATATTATGTTTCATAACAATAGCAAATTTACAGTTACGAAGCAGCAATGAAAATAATTTTATGGTTGGGGGGGGTCACCACAACATGAGGAACTGTATTAAAGGGTCACAGTACTAGGAAGGTTGAGAACTACTGTCCTGGGTGGTTTGATAACAAGTGACATCCACTGCCATCCTTCCAGAAGTACAGAAGTACACTTGGAAGGTACTTCCCGGTTCAGAACAGAGCTGAGACCTGGGGACTCAGCTGGCGGGGATTTGGCCACACAAATGACAAATGGTTAAATTTCTTAATTTCTTTTACTTTTTTTTATCACCTGCAAAATTGTTATCATGGTATCTCCTTAAATATGGGCTGGTGTAAATCAAATACTAGTACACAGATCGATATGTTATAGCATTTCATACCCCAAGTATGAGTAACATCTCCTACTGTAATATTTTAAAAGCATCATAAAGAAATGCTATAATGACTTAAATCTTAAACAAAGGCCTTAAACAAAGGTGGGGAATGGGGTGGTAGCTTCAAGTATTTAAAAGACATTCAGGGACTGTAAGCAAAAAGACCAGTGAGAAAGGAGGTTATTGGAGCACTTACGTGAGAAATAATATCAGTAGGGATAGTTATCAAATCCTCTAGTGCTAGAAGGAATGCTAGAAGGAACAGAACTCAGATATTCTTATGCATATGGAACTATTAAGACTGAAGTTTAACAATCATCACATCAAAGAACTGATGTCATAGTTCTTCATCTGCAAGATGACTTCTTGTCAAGTCAGAGGAAAGCTCAAGGAACCACGCTGGTGAGAGCAATAACTTGTGTATCAAATTCTTGACCCTGACCCACGCAGCTTTGGAGCCTGAGCCTAATGACTAAGACCAAAGAGAACTCTGTTGAGCAGGTTTCAGGCTGACCAAGGCCATCCAGTCATGAACCTTGTATATGGGGTCAGGCAAAGACCATAGCCTGCAGCTGTGGCTAAAGCCTCAATGACAGACGTTATTGATGGCCACCCTTTGTTCTGATTTGGTAGAAGGCAGGCAACAATGAATACACACAGAGTGAAGAAACTAATGTTGGATTGGTTATGTGACTCCAGGCTTGTTAAAAGAAAACAAAAAGAACACCCTCAAGTATCAGTTAAATGGGTATTCTACTCTTGTCTGAATGAGGTCCAGCAGCCTTGAAATATTTATAATAGTTCCTTGCTTATTACATTTTATTTTATTTGGCCCTTGGAAAATATTACAGAGATTAATTTCATGGTTGTAGCTGATGAATAAGTTCCATAATTAATTTAAAGCTTAACATGACCTACTGCTATTTTTTAAATCTAACTAATGAGACTCTTTGGAATTTACAGGAATTTACATTACCCTATTAATCAACATGTCTACGGGGAAGATGCTGGGTCTTGTGTTCTCACAGCTACAAAGTCAACAGTCCATTCAAACATAAGAAACCTCACACTTGAACTTATTTTATGCCTGCCTACCCTGGCTTTAATCATGTTAGAGAAATGTATTGAAGTGTCATTCCTTTTCTTTCGTCTCTGGAGATTATTCTGGTTATTGCACTGAGGGTGTCACATGGTGCCCAGATACTGAGCTGTTATTGTCCTGGCCCCATGATGGGCCATTGTAACTGTTCCATTAAAATGGAAAAGGCTAAGCTGGCCATTCTTCAATGAAAAGTGCTTCTCGGAGTCTCTGTGGACTGTGGGTTATTACATCTGCCGTCCTGGATTGAAATGAAAGTAGGACTCTAAAATGCTCACTGCCTACACATCTAACTTCTTGTTTAACACCTGAGATAGAAACTTTAAGGCCTTTGGAGCACCCTGCCTTTGTGTGCTGTGGATAACACAGTGTTCAGAGGATTTAGAGGGAAGACAAGAACATATATTACTGGGAAAACAAGACAAAAGTATAAAATACAACTGTCTTTCATCAGAATCAAATTATTTTGTCTGTTTTTTTTTTTTTTATGAGCATGTTAAAACAGAAGCCTCAGAAAGCCATTGGCTAACAGGCAAATACAAATACATTTGTTTGTTTTCATTTGTTTGCTCAATTGGTCTTGCAAGCCACTTTAAAAACACATAAATATTTTGCTTGGAGATGCAGCTACTTCCTGCATTTATGAAGGAAAAAAAAAATAAATGAAAGTGCTGTTTGTTTTTGCAGGTCCAGATGTGGACTGAAGACCATGTGGAATGGAGTGAATGATGACTGACCCTGACTTGTGGCTCCTCTCTAGCACCAGAGATGAGTCACATAGACCACTGCCCCCACCCCTGGCCTCAATGTCTCTAAATAACAAGCAGCTCATTACCAGATGTTTCTTCTAGTAGGATAAGTCATCATGACAAGGAACCACTGCTTTATCTTGTAATTTTCAGGCCTTTAATAACTTCCATGCTAAAAATGCTAGAAGAGAACATGAGAAAAATGCTTCGGGATATCGAGAAAGGCAAGGACTTCCTGTATTGAAGAAGTCCAATAGCATGATAGTGGCCCCCAAAATTGATAATTGTGACTATGTGAAATGTAAAATCTTCTATATAGTAGCAGCAACAAAAAAACTAACAGCAGAGGAGCAGATAGCCAACAGTACAGGCTAGAACCTTGGCCAAGTATACCTGGGATCAGGGACTGCATATAGAGTATATAAAGAACTCTAAAATCTATCCACCAAAGAATCAAAGATACCAATCATTACCCAAGCCAATGAATTAACAGCTCTCTAAAGAAAAAATAAAAATGGCAAATAAATATTTTCAAAGGTGTCCAACATCTTTAGCCACTAGGGAAATGCAAACTAAAGCCATTTTGGGATTCCACCTCACCCTACTTATAATTACTATTGTCAAGGAAATACATATTGGTAAGAATTTAGTAGAAGAAGAATTTTTCTCTGTTGGTGGGAATGTAAACTGATGCAACCACTATGGAAATCAGTGTGGAGGTTTCTTTAAGCTATTAAAAATAGCTGGGCATGGTAATGCACGCCTTTAGTGCTAGCAATTGGGAGGCAGAGGCAGAGGCAGAGGCAGAGGCAGAGGCAGAGGCAGAGGCAGAGGCAGAGGCAGAGGCAGAGGCAGAGGCAGATGAATTTCTGTGAGTTTGAGGCAAACTCTACATAGTGAATTCCAAGATAACGAGGGCTATGTACAAAAACCCTGTCTCAAAATAAAATAATAAAATAAAATAAAAATAGAACTATCATATGACTCAGCTCCATCACTGTTTTGCCTGTACCCCGAACTATATATCGCACGACAGAGATACTTGTACATTCATGTGTACTGCCCATACTAGGCTGGGCCATCCCACATCATTCATTCATAAAGAAAATGCCCACAAACTTGCCTAGATAGAGGCAATCTGATAGAGGTGCTTTCCCAATTGAGGTTCCTTTTCCCAGATAACTCTAGCTTGTATCAAATGTGTAGAAGACAATTAGGAAACCTATCATCTCATATGCTAATTAAAAGTAGTGGAAGACAAACAAATGAAAGTAACAGGAAAATGTCGCTTTATACCAACTTGAAACAGTTCAGTTCTTTCCCCATCACCTCACTTTCTTCAACTTTTTGTTTTTGTTTTTTTTTTTTCCCCTTTGAGTGAACTTTCAAGGCAAAACTAAATGTTTGCCCTGAGAAACTTAATTAGAGGTTTATTGATTTTCCTCCTATTGGTCTATTATCTTTCTGTCTTTTGGTTGTTTATAAGTGTACAGACTACTATTTAAGTGTTTACAGGCAGAAATTATCTTAAACATTATTGTACAATCCAGAAAATGCATAATCTCAAAATGAGTCGGTCGCTGACACGCTTAAATATACCTGACTTTTCTCTTGGAGACATCAAAGGGGGGATGGGCAGAGAAACACAAACACAGTCTATGGTCCACATACTATAAATCATTCCATCCTCTCGCCTGCCTATCTAACAGAAAACTCTGCTGTAAGTGACTGCATAATGGCATCTGCTAACCCTCCAAGCGCTGTAACCCTTATGTGACCTCACTGAAGGCACTTCGACTCAGTACTGTGACCTTTAGAGTTACCACCTAACTCCGTTTTCACTACGCAATGAGACTTTTCTATCAAGTCCAGTACACAATCCAAGTCTTAAGTAGCAATCACGAAGGGCTCAATGAGCTACATAGCTTAGAGAGATCTCGCAGCCTGAATACAATCCCAAGAATCCCGTGAACCATTAGCATAACCTCATCCTCCTGTATGACTATAGACATATTAGCACTTTTTTTTTTTTTGACTTGAAACCCAAATTCTCTGTAATCAAAAAGGGAGTGTCACAGAAATTGGCTATAAATATTTACTCAGATACAGATTTTCCATTGGAAATGGGCTTTGTGATCAAACTTCGAACTATATTGCCAGAAGACACAATTAAAACCTTCAAAGACACAAGAGGACATGCAATGAACGAAGTACAGTGACTAGTCACACAAAGACAGAAATTAGAATGAAAATTGCTAGGAGCTAGAAGAGATAGAGAGTTCATGAGAAATATGTCAGAGTTTGAGTCTGAGAAGTTGAAAGAGTTGCGTAAAAAAAAGTTGTATCTCCAGGGTAGCTGTCTCAGAAATACAATAGAACTTACCTATTTAATTTTAAAAACTCCAAGCAACCATCTTCAAAGACACAAAGAGAAATAAGGAACATTCATTTTTCCAAATGTATTTTGATTATATATAGCCACACTATTACCAAATGGCTATATAATCAACACAAAATATTACCTATTAGATATTTAATGTTTGTTTCCTTTTCACAAAAATCCTTGAACATTGATTTTTGCACTTAAAAGCACATTTCAATTTGAATACTATATTGTTATTGGAAAACTTTAAAACAAAGTTTTCACAGCATATGCTGGGTGAGCACCCTACCACTGAGATATATCCCCAGGGTATTGAAATTCTTGATCTGTATTTAGAGTAGATTTCATAAAATTCATACTTGAAGAAGTAGATTCACAAATACAACTGTTTCAACCTACCTGGATGTTTTTCAAATACTGTGCCTAATATAAACAAAAAAGTATGCTCTGTCTACTATTTGCACATGTTCAAATAAAACTGGTTAATATCTTTTTAACAGAATTTATTTGACTTTGGATCAAAATTATTCCAATGTCATCTCTGTGTCTGTCTAAGTTAAATAAATCTGTCATTTGGGATCAGTTTATGACAATTAACATCACATTTGAAAAGGTATACCATAAATGGAAAAGAACTATAGACTTTGTCAATATCAATGAAACTTTTTAAATTTTTTTCTTAGTGTTTCCTTTGGCAATTTATCTGAGGCTGACAGTTACTGTGACTAAGGTCTACACAGTGATTAGTGCCAGAAAACGTGTGACATCAGCACTGTCAGTTGTTTCATAAAGTTACATCTCATCATTAATTCTTATAATACCTGTCTAGTTAAATAAACTTTGCAACATCCAAATTAAGTTTGTTCATATAGAGTGTAATATGAGTGAAATCCAGAAATCATCCTGTGATATTTTTAATTTTGATTATTAAATAGTCTTAAAACATTTATCTTGTTCCAGAAAATCTTGGATTGGAGTTCAGCAAGAGACCTTGCCTCACTATACAAGATGGAGAAAGAGATTGAAGAAGACACTTGCCACCAACCTTGGCCCTTCATGTGTTCACAATACACACATGCACATGGATCCCCCAACATGCATGTGTGTGTGTGTGTGTGTGTGTGTGTGTATGCAAACATGTATGCTTGCAAGCACAGCATACACATATATATATATATGCCAAAAACAAAAAGAAAACCAGATGAAAATATTTTCAATATAAATCTTACAGTGGAACGGAGCAATATAGGTTTCAGCCATTTCTTGCTTTAAAATGACACTAATTGTGCTGTTGAGATGGTTCAGTGGGTAAAGGCATTTGTCATCAACCCAGATGATCAGAGTTCAGTCTCTGGAACTCACATGTTGGAGAGAATTGACTCCTGGAAGTTGTCCTTTAACTCTACATGGTCTCTGTGATACACACACACACACACACACACACACACACACACACGATGTAATGAAAACATTTAAAATTGCATTAACCTTGGATATTGACCTAATTATCTGGAATGTTGACCATCATGAGAGAAACTTTTGTTTTCATATCTAGCCCAAAATCTTTCTTAGCAGTTATAAAAGCTGAACTTTTTGTTTGATTTGATATTTTTAAACTTAGAAGTCCATTAAGACACAGTATACACATAGCACTAATCAGATAGTATATCTTGCACAAAGAAGAGTCATCTCTTCTTTGATACAGTAGAAAATCATGTATTCTGTTTGCCGAACTTCCTTCTTTCCTTCCCTTCCTTCCTTCCTTTCTTTCCTTTCTTCCTCCCTCCCCTCCTCCCGCCCTCTCTCCCCTCTCTCTCTTTCAATGCTTTTTTTCTGATGATTTTCTAGTACCATTTTTGTAATGACTTGATTTTATTTCTTTACCATATCTTTAAAAAAGTTTTGCTTTTTAACACATGCATCCCATTAATTTATGAGAAACCAAAATTATAAGATCAAATGTTTGTTTGTTTGTTTGTTTGATTTTCGAAACAGGGTTTTTGTTGTACCTCTGGCTGTCCTGGAATTCATTCTGTAGATCAATCTGGCCTTGCACTCACAGAGATCTGCCTGCCCCTGACTCCTGAGTGCTGGGATTAAAGGCATGTGCCACCATCACATTGCCTGGCTTAAGATCAGATCTTATTAAAACAATTTTATGTCTCTTTGTTGGACATGTAATTTTGATTTTAGATAACTAATTTTACTGATTTATTTTTCACTTCTGAGAGGTAGCTTATTACCAATCGTATTGAGCAGTGTTTCATCAGGGTCTCCATGGTGACATGCCCTTAGAAGTAGCTGACTTGTTCACTAACTCTGAACTTATAGGGAAGGGATTCCAAGAGCTCAGAATGAAAAAGTTTAGAAACTAGATTCAAGTTTTGTAACGAGTGCCCCTGGTTTAATCAGCCATGTTTATTGTGGGCACAGAGTGGGAGAGAAACAAATATATCACATATCTATTTTAGAAAACCACCCATCTGGGATTGAGAAGTCTGCTTACTAAATACGACTTTGGGTAAATTACATTCTCTGTGTCTAACACTATGTAATATGACTGCTAAATAAAGGAACTAAAAGAGCTCCATGACCTGCCCTACTCTTTCCTCTCCCCACTCTCTCTCATCTTGAGCTTTCTTTGTTGTAAACTTCAATAGCCATCAAATGGCCTTTGCTGCTTCCCCAAACACCCTGCGGGTTTACCAGATGGCTTCTGTTTGCTGTGGACACCACTGCCTAACTTGCAGCATCTCTGCAACACCCTTGGCTCTTTCTACCAGTTGTAGTTTTGCCTCAAGCTCCCCATGTATTACAGGTAAGATTTCTATGAGCAATGTCATGACTGGTCCCTCAGTCCTTTCAGATTTGGCGTAGCCCTGGCCAGATATCCATCTCTGAGCCAACTAGCTGTGGAAGAGAAATCACACGGCCAAAAACACAACCATGAGTGAGATAGTGAATTCCCACAGGGTAATTCCCCTTAGGGTGAAGTCAGATTACATCTGAACAGAGGGGATGGACAGAGAAAATACCCATGACTGCTATTCTCATACATTAACAGAATCTCGGTGAAGACATTAGTACTTGCTGAAGAAGCAGAGAGACTTCTGGCTGTTTGCAGAGTGTAGTGCTATTGAGGATGGAACCCAGGGCATCTATGACAAAGCTAAATCCACAGTCCCCTGTGAAGGATAATTTTTGTCTCGATATAAGAGAAACAGAAAACAAATTTCTGTATTATCAGAGCCCTCAGGGTAATATTGTCTAAATTCATTCTCCCCTGTTGCAGAAACTTATTTTTAGTTATATATAAAACAATTGTTTTATGCGCTGTTGGGTGAGGGGCTGTCTAGGGTGTTTTGTATTGCCTGCAGTTGTTGGATTTCTGTGGGGGTTGTTTAATTGCTAATGATCTGCATGTTTTTATCAGTAGAATACCTGAGGAGTTCTGAAGGCATAAAACACCTGAGCTCAGATGTTCGGGGTTCCACTGTGAGTATGGCACTGGCCATGATGGTGGTTCCTTCTGCTAAGATCAGGCAGAGTTTGCAGTTATGAAGTATGCCTCCTTTTCTTCCTTGATAAGCCACCCAGAAGCAGCAGTGTACTGCTACACTCCCCCTTCTGCCATTTCTCACCAGTAAGCACCTCTGAACACACCATTAAACACACCACTATTCTCCTGTCCCTTTCTTCACAGACTTTTTCCTTGGCAACAGCTTCTTGCATGCCTTTGTATAGGCAGCTCTTCCTTTGCTGATTCAGTCTCTGTACGTGGAATGTACTGTATAGTTGGTCCTCTCTATGTGTGTATTCTGTATCTGCATAGCTAACCAACTGTCTTAGTTAGGGTTTCTACTGCTATGTTGAAACACAATGACCAAAAGCAATTTAGGAAGGAAAGGATCTATTTTTCTTACACTTCTACTTTACTGCTCATCACCAAAGGCAACCAGAATTCAATCAGAGGAGGAGCCTGGAGGCAGGAGCTGATGCAGAGGCTATGGAGGAGTGCTGCTTACTGGTTTGCTGCTCATGGCTTGCTCAGCCTGCTTTCTCATAGGGCTGGGCCCTCCTACATTAGTCACTTGCCTCCATCGCAGCCGGACCTTGTGGAGTTGTTTTCTCAATTGAGAGTCTCAACTCCCAAATGAGTCTAGCTTGTGCCAAGTTGAAATGAAACTTATGAGGACACCAACTGTGGATGAAAAATATTATTTTAAAATTTGCATCTGTGTTGAACATGTAGAAGCCCTTTTCACTATTCCACATATAATACAGCATGTCCATGCACATAATGTACACATATTCAAATGTTCATATATTTAGACTGTATCGGATGTCCTGAGCAGTGGAGAGAAGCTGTAACGTGACAAGTTGTGTGCAAAGATTAGAAACAAATTTCCAATATTTTACAAAAGAGACTTGAACATCTGAAATTTTTGGTAAAATAAGAGGAGTAAAACTGACCTCCCTTAGATATCAAGGGCTGCCCAGACTTTTCTGAAATGTGATGCCTGAGTCCAACTTTCAACTTTCACAGAAATGGGTTATGACTTAGGATAATGTCCATTAATAAGTAAACACTAAACACATACTGTGCTAGAAACTTGGAAAAAAACAAAACCAACCAAACAAACAAAAAAACTCATGAACAAGGTATATATTCTGACCTCAAAGAAACTTTAATTTAAAGGACTTTTATAATTTGTAATTGATAATCTATAGTTGATTGTGTCCTAAGAGAGGTATAGATTTTCTCTTAAAAAAAAAAAAAAAGAAGTATCCAGGGCTAGGAAGACAGCTTAGTCAGAAAAGTGCTTGCTGTGCAAGTGTAAGTTCAATTCCAATGCACAGATAAAAAATTGGGTGTGGCAGTGTATCCCAGTGTTGGGAGGCAGAGACAGGAGGCTAGCCAAGTTAGTAAGCTTCAGGTTCAGTAAGAGACCGTGTCTGGGAAGAGAAAGTGAAGTGCAACTGGTTGAAGAAGACATTTGACATTGATTTCTGATCTTCATTTGCATATGAACATACAAAGGCACCATCCTACACATGTGTGTGCAGGCACATAAGATACACCAATGATAAGTATTCAAAACAAGCAGTGCTGTTCAGTGTGCATTTAGCACCTGCTTCTCTTCTGTATGGTGAGAGGAAGCCCCCGTTTGTAGCAATGGCTGATTTTCATAATGAAAATATTCCCATTAGGACCGATTTCAAGCTTCTAATCTGAAATCACTGAGTGCAGAGTTGAGGAGAGACAATTATATATGTTTCAGCTACATAGATTTGTTTCTCTTAATAATCACAGGAACACAGGCATAAACTGTAGCAGAATAAATAATAATCACATTAATCTTTGGTTTTAATATCATTCATCAAATTCTACATTTATACAGTTTGATTTTAAATACTGTTATGTTTAATATTAGGCTTAGAAAGATTTAGAAGACCCCAGTGCTATTCTGTAGCCCATGCAAGCCTCATCCAGTTCATGGCTGGATAAGAGGTTCTGAGAACGCAGATTCCAGATTGATAATGGAGTAGCTCAGAAGGATGCCTCTGGGTTCCTTGGTTAATCCTAAATGCATATGCAGGATTTAGCTTCTTGACACTGGGGAGGAGGGGTGCCGGGGAGGGGGGTGGGGTGGTCTTCTCAAGTGAGAAAAACAAGCCAAGGCACCAGAGGATAAAGAACTTGTACGTGAATGGAAGGAGTCAGTGAATGGTTTCTTTATTGGAAATCAATCACAGACACTGACCAAACTCAACCCCGATTCATCTCCAACCCACCCATTCTGGACCAGTGACTATGATAACAACAGTCAAAATGACAGCTAATTCTGATTGATTTCTCAGTGCCAGCTGCAGCTTTAACTAGGGAACCTCTCATCATCCCAGGCCTAAAGCTTCCAGTCTGCTCTGCTAGCCATTTATGAACAGCCATTGCCTCCCCTGAGTAAGGCCATGCCCTTCTTGGGCTTTCCAAGGAGCCTGCCACTCACCATTTCCTTTCCCACACCCCAGCACAAGCTCCCATTTGTCACCTAGCTTTTGAAAATCTTCAGTGCAGACTGCAGCAATATCTTCTGTATTTGTGACTCACAAGTATGAAAACAAAACAAAGATGACCAAATATTTCAAGAAAGATGGACAAGAATCTATTCATTTGGAGACATGAAGAAAACTTTTCTGAGACCCTGTCCTATTAAATTACATTCTTCTGGTCTAGGTAGGCCTTTAAGTGTGAGGAAATGTTTTGGAGAGCAAAGCAGACTTACCAATAAGCATGAAGGCAATTGACAAGTTCTGCCACTTGGGACTCATTATGCATAGAAATACTGCAGATTTCAGTTAAACACCAATGCAGTATAAAGCCTAATAATTCTGAGTTATTCCTCCTGTGCACGAGACCTGAGTGGTTAGAATTGTGGGAAGACAAAGAGCCCTTTCCTTTCCACCAGTTTCTCACACACTAGGTAATCTCCTTTCTCACAATTTCAGGTTAAGCAGTTACAGGAGCATGTTCCTACATTGTCACTCATTTTCCAAGGAAATGAATGAAAACAAATTCTGTAGGACAAGTAACTCAGTTCTTATTTGAAGATCCACTTGTTTTGGTGTGATTTGCTTATTACCAGCTGGGGAGAATGGTCTGCTTTCGGGAGAAACATTGTCTGCAGCTCCAGTTGGAAAACTGCAAAGGGCAGTTGAAATGTACAGTTGGAAGGAGAGCATGCTGGAGGGTTGTTCAACACTTCTAAGAGTTGCCTCTCACGTCCCTCACAGGAGCGGCTGTTAATTGAGACACTCTATAGCAAAAGGAGCTCCAAGGAAACAGCATGGCTTGCTAATTACAACAATAAAATGTGTGTGTTTGTATGCCTGCATGGGTAGGATTAGCCAAATGATGCCTTAGTTTCTTACTATTTGTAGTTTGTCTTGCTTCTACAAAAATCCAAAAGGCAAATATCCTTTTCCTCCTCCAATAAGACACGCTGAATTACATCAATGCTATTTTATGCTAAAGATAAGGCCCTTTCAATGTTAAAGATAACATGAGGTACATGAGTTTAGAGCAATCAAATGCACTCGCTCTTGCCAATAAACAAGTGCAGTGAACTTACTTTCCTCTAATTTATAGTCAGCCTGTTTAAATTATTGTTATTTGGCCCGGATCATTTCCTAGGGATTTAATTGTGCTTATAAATCGAGTTTCTTTCAAATCCATCTCTTTATTCACTTCATTTTCCTCCCCCATGTCTCGTTTTGCAAAAGTTCCCAAACATATCAATAATTTACGCCACCATGCTTTGCTTGTTCCTTTGTAACTACACATATGTTCTGCATTGCGGATGATGGCAAAGGAAACGTGTACATTGAGAAGAGGTCTTGAATTTTTCATGAAAGTTGGTTGAGGCCAAATGGCGTTTTGCAGATCGTGTGGAGAAGAACAAATCCATTTTCCAAAAAGGGTTTCAGAACAGAATAGAAGCCATTAACAACAGTGAGTGTATTTTGGTAGTCTATCAGGCAGATTCAAACACCTACAATACTATCCGATCCTCACAACTTAGGCAATGAAGTCCTCGATACTTACACGGTATAGACTCAGAGATGGCTCAACTGAAAGCCACTAGTTCACGCAGCTAGGAAACAGCAGAAAGGAACTTCAATGTGGGCTCTTAGACCTCAGAGTCCAAATGATCCCCTCACATTTGGTTCAAGCTACGCTTTAGTGCTAAGTCTAGAAGTAAATCATCTAACTTGACATGATTTTTTTCTTCTTGTCTGTCCTCTTCTTAAATGACTATTAGATTTAAAGATTTAGTAAGGAAACCTGAGGTTTTGATGTTTTGAAGTTTGAAGAAATCTGAGGTTTGACGTAGAGAATTAAGAAGGAACTAGATCTTATTTCCACTGTTTTTTATTGGGACACAGGGTAGGTCTTCCTAAGCTGATGCTAAGTTGAAAAGTTGAAATGGAATAGTCATTCAGTAAGTCTTATTCACCTCTGTCTCTTGTTTATCAAGGTCCTCAGGTGCTTCTTGTTCAGGGGTCGACACACCGACTAGATATATGCCATTGTCTGTTTTTATTAATATAGCATATTGGAACACAGTCGCATCCATTCCCTGGGGTGTTATCTACAACTACTTCTGTCCTACTGTAGCAATGCAGCTAGTCGGGATAGACATTTGCTAAGATGAAAACATTTGCACTTTTCTCATGATCAAAACAGACACAACTAACGTTACAGCTCTAAGAGAGATTTGGTCAAATAATCATTCTATTGCTAAAAATTCAACTCTCCCCCCCCAACACACACACACACACACACACACACACACACACACACTCATATGCACGCTATAGAAGTACAGTAGAGTGAGCGGGACTGAATTTTATAGCGCTCGTTATTTGTTACTGATTCCTACAAGTTGATCTTTTGAATCTTTACTCTTTCAGATTTTTTCATGGGAGGACAAAAATGTTACTCATTTATATACATATTCATTCAAAGTAGGTAAATAGATTCTGAAAACTACTATGTGTTTGATATTATGTTAGGCTTGAAAAAGATGACGTGAACAGATGTTGATAGTTGATCTTTGAATTACTAAATCCTTGACCTTATCTCTCAATGACTTGTGTTTATTAGGCCTCCCTATTTTAACTCCTTTTTCCCTGGAAGTTAGTTCTTTTGTCTGGAAATTTCAGAATTCTCCAAATCTTGGAACCCTAGCTAGCTGAGCATGACTTTCCAGGCTTTATGGCAGTAGACCGCAGATGCTGGGAATGGCTTTGCTTCTTCAAGCTCTTTCCGAAAGCATGCATCTGTTTCATAGGACCTTAGCACCACTTCTTGAGTAGATTCTGTCTGCAGTCTTGTCTCAGCCCTTTGTTCCCATTTATCTGATGCTCAAGCATCTTTGAAAGTCTCCTTGACACCTTTAGAACACATCTACTTACCCAGTCTGTCTCTCCAGGCTCCTCGTCTGGACTACACCCTTGGAGGCAAACACGGATAATAAAAACAACCGAAACTACTCACACACGTCACACCTAAGTAGGGAAATAGCTGCAGGTTGAGGTGGAGGCCGCGTTGTGAGAAAATCCAAGAGAATTCTGCCTCTCTGGCCTGAATCTAGTTCAGCTTATTATCTTCAGGTTCATCAGCTTCCCTCTACCTTGCCTTTATTTCCTAACTCCAAATTCCGTCTCTTCTCCGCTGTACCCTAGTTTTCTGATCTCAGACCCAAATTCCTGAACTCGACTTCTATGTACTTGACCTTAAACTGTGTACCTGTGGTTAGCTTGATAAGACTATCATAATGAAGAGTTACTGAGTATTCAGTGTCTTTTACATATGTTATCTAGTGTAATAATTGAAACCACCTTTGTGAGGTAGGAGTGTTGTTATTAGGATAATAGCAGTTGTGTAACCTACAGAAGAAGAGGCTGGACACTAATAGGCTCAGGGAACTTGGCCAAGGCTACATAGATTGTATGGGAGGGATTAGAATCCTAGCCAGGTCGTTTGGCTCCACAGTATTGCCTAGGTTTATTCTTCTCACTTGTATTTGCGCTCAGATGATTCTGTTCTTGCATCTGACTTCAAAAGGCCTGCCTTCAAATCTGCAAAGCGCCAGGGAGCAGATATTTTCAGTTTCTTGGGACAAGAAGACTCTCACAAGTATTGGTCCTAACACTGCTGCATGGACTTGAAAATCCAAGGACAGCACGTACCTGACGGAGACAGCTGTGTTCTGGTACCTCTTTATTCACAGATGTAGAAATTTGAATTTGTTTTATAGATTTTACATGTCACTAATTACTCTTATTCTTTTGTGTTTTGCTTCCAACCATTAAAAGGATATAAATCCATTCTTAGCTCATATGCCGTACAGAAGCAGGCAGAAGACCAATTTGGTCCCTGGTTCAGAATTTGCCCAGCCTTGCTCTACACCATATTATTTCAGGTTTCTAATTTTTCTGAATGACTCAACCATTTACTGTAATATGTGGTGAGCTGACTATTCGTATGCCTGTGGACTACTGTTACAGTCACAGACACCATATGAAGGACCAATTCTAGCACCAACTCCATTTACTGGATGAATAAAACAAACCAGAGAGATGAACTACTTTGCTCAAGGTTGTCCTTAACGAAGAAACAGTAGAGTCTGATTTAGACAACAGGCCTTCTGACCCCAAGGCTGGCATCTTAAGCATGAAGTTATGCTTCCTTTCTGGACCCTATGAGATAATGCACATTAAAGTTATTTGAGAGCCATACAGGGTTATATAAATATAAGTTAATAACTATCGTAATTATTTGTGTTACATCTTCATCCAGGTTTCTGAAGGGATTGGATTACAATCAAATTGATGTTAATTAAAACAAAAACAGCTAGGCATTCCGTGGGATGGTATCTATTTTTCTGTCCCTCTTAGCATTAGACAGTATGAGCATTAAATTTCCATCTCAAGTCAGCAATTGAGGAGACGTCTTATTGTATGTGGTATGCTATCTTCTCTGAACTTCCTTGAACTTGGCCTTGTGCCTCATTACTGATTAAAACCAAAATGAAGCTGCGGACAGGAAAGAGGCTGCGTATCGATAAGGACTACGATTAGGTTTTTGTACTTTCCCCCCCCACTCCTTCACTTCTTTCCAAATGCACTTCACTTCCTATAGGAGATAGCAGGAGAGACATGACTTCATTATTGAGAATACTTTGGAGCCAAATGGAAAATTATACTACTACTTATTCAGATGCCAGGGTAATTAGAGCCCAATTATTTCTCTCATTTGGCACTAATGAATGAAGATCAATTAAAAAAAATAATATAACTGTGAATTGCCTTTATTGAGCAGAGAGCTCTGTGCAGCTGAAATGGGCTACTCTGCCACTAATCAAAAATCCAAAGTTGAGACGACTCAAAATGTGACTGTGTTCATGTAATTTTAGAGCACTTTTGTTTTTAAAACTCACACAGATGGCCAAAGACTGGCGCTGAATCATTTCCTGGGTACAACACACAGCTCTTTCTTCCATGGGGAGAGTCAAAACACGGGCTCAAGAAATTTTTATTTCCCTGGTGATAACATCAGGTTTGCTGGCAGAACTCTATCGTTGCTTCTGGGCAGGTTTTGCCTGGGCTAAGATGGAATGTCTGATTTGCTTGGCTATTTCACTTTTCTTCTGATTAGTATATCCGGTTCATCAAATGCATTCTGAAAACATTTATTTTACTGTTAAAAAAAAAAAGTCACTGAAAGAGGTTTTCTCGATTAGCACGTTAGAATCATTTTGTGGGCACATGGACCTGCCTGCTCCAAGACCTCTGAATTCTGAGTAGCCGTTTGAACATCTGGCTAAGCATCAATCACTGGAGCAGGCTTACACTACTCAACCTTATCTAGCATACATTTTTTTTTAGGTGGGTGTTATGCAAATGTCGGTTCTTTAGATTGCTTCTAAGTCTGGATAAGCACTCCCTTGTAGTGGGAAGAGGGGAATCTAAGGACCTCTATTCTACGGGAGCAAGAGGTCAAGACACTTATCCCAGGGAAGTTCTGCTTATACAAAAGTAGCTGATCAGCCTTCCCACTCCAAAACAACTACTAGCATATACTCTCTAATTTACTTCCTAATTTATAAGGCATGTTTACTCACGTTACATGAGTTTACTAGTCCCAACAACCACAGGAAATACAGAAAGCTGGTTTCATCCTCTATATTCAAATAAAGCAGGGAGACTCTAGAGCTTAAAGGGCTATAGGACACCACACCCAGAGATACAAAGACCCTCTGTAGGAGTCATGAATGGTGCTCAGAACTGTGCAGTTCAAAATGTGCACAGTCATCCATTCTCATTTGAACTCTGGACTTAACTGAAAATAATTAAGAAAGGACAGACAAAAGAAAATTATGGAACACATGAGTCATAATGAAGGGAAACCTTAAAATATTGTTCTCCAAGCATTTCCCTGTGTGGAACAGGATTAGGTGTGGCCAAAGTCTGAATGAGCTACGGCCACAGAGGTTTGGCTATGTGGTTGGGCAAGAAGAAATCAAAGAATGATGCCTTTTGTCCTGGTGTACATGTCCCTGAGTTAGGACAGTACAGTTTTAACAGTGGGGAAAAAACAGTGATGAGATTGCTAAACTCAATCACCAGTTCTGGCTGTTGCCTTTCTTCCTGTCTCTGGTACAATGGGCTTCTTAGTTGAAGTATCTCCATCTCTGTCAGGTCTACTGCAAACTAGAACGCAGGAGGAAGGTTGATTAGCATGAACCTTCCACCAACCTGACCCATTAAATTATGACCACTAATGAGGCCATCCACATGGTCCCATAACTGCATGTTCCTGCATGTAGATTACTAAAATTGCCACTTTCTTTTAATAATCCTATTAGCACCTTGTAAACAGGGCTTTAATAGTGCACTGTGGTTTCTCTGTGTTATGTGGTAAAAGGGGAGATTTCAAGTGAATATACTTTAAAGATTCCACGTTTTCACTGTCTTTTGTCATGTCTTCATAGAAGAGCCAACAAAACACACCAGTAACCTTAAAAAATGGGGAGTATCCTGCTTTACTGTTCATTTTTAATGACTCAGAGAAACTAGCTTAACATGTTAGAGATGAGGGGAATGAAGAAGGATGGTGACAGACCTTTTCAGAATACCGGAGCTCACGTGTGACCTCACATCCTAAGCCTTAGGCATGGTGCTTCTATTTCAGATCTTAGCTTTCTCATCACCAAGATGAGATAACTGCATTATCCTTCTTTGTAGCATTGTTCTGTGAGTTCATGAGACGTTACAGAAGAGCCCGCTGTAGGAACTGTTACAACAGTGCTTAGAATGAGAACTCCAACAGGTTCCCTTGGTAACGAATGTAAACATGCCTATTCTTTGACACATATTGGGTCAATGATGTATTTTCCCAAAGGCATTGGGAGAAGAGGGTGAAAATGGGGTCTTGGATGGCACTGGAGCTGAAATTGGTACTTGTCTATTTTGGTGACTATTTCAACATGTGTTTATTGATCCCTGCTTTTTAGAGGCTTTGTGAGGCCTGGGAGACACAGTGTTGTATAAAACAACTGCCCTGATCTCACAGAGCTTGTGTTTCATGATGGAGGACGCAGATATATAGATCTTGAAAAGGAAGGTATACAAGAATATGATCCATGAAAAACTATAAATGAAGTTCAATAGAGACAGAGAAAGGTTACACGTGTGCACAGCCAGTGGCGAACGCTGGGGTCTGTTTTAACCATAACATATAGGGCACTCCTCTCTGATAGGGAGACATATGACAGAGTTCTGGAGACAGAGGCCAGTCATGTGGAAAACTGAAGAGCTGATTTCCAAAAGGAGAGAATAGTGAGTACAGAGTTGTGAGACAGAAGCGAATTGCCTGAGGCAGAATCAGAACTCTGCAGAGGGGAGCAGGCTGTGTCTTCACTAATAGAGCAGCGGTTCTCAACCTTCCTAATGCTGTGCCCCTTTAATACATCTCCTCATGTTTTGGCAACCCTCCAACCACAAAATTATTTTCTTTGGTGCTTTACAACTGTAATTTTGCTACTGTTATGAATAGTAATGTAAATATTTGATATGCATATTGTCTATCGACTCCTAGATAGGTCACAACCCACAGATTGAGAGCCACTGTAATAGAGGAAGGAGGAAAAGCAGATAAGACACATACCGCACACGTCTACACAGAGAGTTAAGGATTTTGATGGGAAGAAAATGCTGCGTTAGCAGTCAAAGGGAAATCATGTGATTTGCAATTTACAAAGATGATGTTGCCTTTTATGTATAGGACTGATGTTCAAACACAAGGAAAGATGTTGGGAGAAGAAATTGGGGGCTCTTGCCTGTAAGCAATGATGGCATTCTGCATTAGAGAAGCTTCAAGAAAGTGTGTGAGGGACGGTCAGGTGATGCATAACATTTGAAGATATGGTGGAAGGACTCACTGTCAGAGTGGAAATGGGTGTTAGGAAAAGGGAAATGCCAAAGAGCTATGCCTTTAAGGTTTGGCTTTGAAAATCAGGTGAGCACTGGTGCATTCCTCCAACACTGAGAGTCACTTGGACATGAAGAGTGCCATCAGAGATTCTTATGCTGTCCGGATCACATACTGTCAAGAATTCTCATGAGATGTTTGTTCAAATTATGTCAAGCAGGCAATTGGGTATATGAGTTTGAAGTGTCTTGAAGATTTTTTCCTGCTGATATTCACTTGAATGAATTTGCATGGAGGCCGTGTTGAAGATTATTAAGAAGTTACTAGTGACTAACTCAAGCTGCTTGTCCAAGAGTCCACTCTCTCTCGCATACAATCTGTGGGGCTTGAGCGTGCCTGTGATTTGCTAGACTTCACCTGGAAGGGTTTCTTCAAAGTATAGTTGATGTATTTGTTGTATATTTTCATAACAGAGATACACTTCTACCGACTATTTTATTCCTTCCAACATTTGAATATGGCACTCATAATAACCACTGCTATCAATGTTGGGCACACTCCATGGGCCACCCTTAATCCCCTGGACAATAGCAGTTTTCAAGAGTACAGACAGGTGCAAGGAATCTGGTTACCGGTGACAGGAAGAAGAAAAACAGTTCTGGTAATCTGGTCTTGATGCGGTCATTGTGGATGGATCTGAAGTGTTTCAGAGTCTGCCAAATCCAACAAATAAGATCGCCTCTTACGAAAGATGTGCACTCTTGTGCCAACTGCTTCGAAATACTAAAAAAGGATGTTGGGAGATGGGAAGGGTTGAGATAAGGAATAATTTCAACCTCTCAGCTGAAATTGCACCCTGGAAAAGCTTGGGACCATGTTGTTTATAAGCAACAAATCCCAGATCAAACTGGCATAAGGAAGAAGGGGTATTTCCTACTCCTGCAGCATGAAGTGAAAAGATTCACTTCTTGTGAGGCCATCCGAAAAGCAAATGAAATTGTTGACATATTTCCTTAGTTCTTTTTGCTTGCTTAATTATTTTTTGTTGTTTGAGAATTTGATACATGCATATATTTTGATCAGATTCCCCCTTCCCACTCAATACTATTCGCTCCCAATTTCGGGTATTCCCTTTTTAAAACCCACAAGGTTTACTTTAGGTTTTTGAGAATGGATTAAGTTGTAGGTCAAAGATGTTCAACAAATATTGTCTGTTTCGTGGTAAAGGATGAAGGGGAGGTAGAAGGAATGGATATTTCTCAGAGTAGGACAAGAAGGGAAGGGAAGGAGACCATTTTCATCTTTCCCTCAGGATTTGAAACTAAACAACAAAGACGGGAACAGCCAGACAATGACGTTTAAGTAAAAAGAGCAAACATAACTAACACAATGACTCGAAAATTCTACTTAGAGTTGGCAATCAGTGGAAATGGCTGCAATCATGGCAAAGGTTTGTTCTAATATCCAGGACTTAGCAGTTCCAGAGCACCACCATGTAGCATGAACTTGGGTTACAGGAGAGCTTTGATTTGGGGTATATGGAATGTAGGCTTAGGCATCGCACCTCCTCACGTTTACAACTGTGGTGTCCGCAGTCTGCTGTAGTAGAAACGGAGTGTATTTCACAGGCTTCAATCCACAATTCTGTTCCTTACTAGGTTATGTGATTTTCCCCAAATCATCACCATTCTCCCTGTCAGATTTCTTGTCCACAGTGAGGGTTAATTTGTGCACTTGCTCAATATTATACATGAAGGCCATGAGGGGAGAAAAATCAAGTCTCTACATTCCATCTCCCCCTAGTGTGTGTGCGTGTGTGGTGTGTACATGTGTGTATGGGTATGTGTATATACAAATGTATGTTTGGGGATATGCATATATGTGGATGACAGAAGTCAAGCTCGGGTGTTGTTTCTCAGGGGTTGCCCACCTTGGTGGGTACGTTTTTTTTTTTGTTTGTTTTTTTTTTTTTTTTTGAGACAGGTTCTCTCACTATCTGGGAGCTCACCAAGGAGGCTAGGTTGGTTGCCCAGTGAACCTCAGGTATCTTCCAGTCTCTGTTTCCCCATCCCTGGGAATAAAAGTGTACAAGTACATTTCACCACACCCAGGTGAAGTGTGTGTGTGTGTGTCTGTGTGTGTGTGTGTGTGTGAGAACAGTTTCACATGCATGTGTGTAGAGACTCTCTTTACCTTACTTTTTAAGACACAGTGTCTGCTGAACTGGGAGCTACGCTGACTTGCCAATAAGCTCCAATGATCCTCCTGTCTCTGTTCTCCATCTCCCCCATGGAGTTACAGATGGGGGTTTCTATACCCAGACTTTTACTTGGGCATCAGAGATCTGAACTCAGGTCCTCACGCTCATGCTGTAGCAGCTAACCCATTATCTTCTTGGCCTCTGAAAAACAAGTCTTAAGGAAGGGATAGGAGAGTAATTTTTAAAAAGAGAGTAGTAGACTCCATGTAATATGAAATCAGAAAGGGGACTGCTGGGGGAGGAAAGGGACAAGAGAGTGAAGGAGGAAGTGGAGGGACGAACTGGGCCAGATCAACTGAATCAGAGTTGGGTTTTTTGTTTGTTTTGTCTTGTTTTTGTTTTTTTGAGATAGGGTTTCTCTGTTGTAACTCTGACTGTCTTGGAATTCACTCTGTAGACCAGGCTGGACTTGAACTCACAGTGATCCACCTGCCTCTGCCTCCTGAGTGCTGAGATTAAAGGCATGTGCCACCATCAAACTACTTAAAGCAGAGTTTTGATGAAAATATTACAACAAAATATTTTGTGTGCTAGATAAAAAAGATAAACAACAATAAAATCTAGGGGCTAATGGAGTATAGCCTGGGCAGCTTGACAAAGATCAGTCAGAGACCTTCTCATTCTGCCTACGCCAGTGCCTGCCATACAGGCTCTACTCACACAGTGAAGCTGAGGGGTCTCCTCTCTACATCTTCTTGTTATGATTTCATTGCTCTTGCTTTGGCTAAAGTGAATTTGTAGTGAATGATAAAGTGCACAGAATCTGACCCAAGGCAGCTTACCATTGCTTAGGTGTAACAAGGTCACGATTTGTCTAGAAATAACAGATTATAGATTAGAAATAACAGACTTATAATGGGAGCAAAGAGACTTTCCTGTGTTGCTTGCTGGGATGGAGGTGATTTCAGATTTCAACTCTGAGCCTCAAATTTCCCTACTCAGCAAGCCTTACAGGCTATCAGACAAGCATAAACAATGGGGGTATAGCGCTTAACATCATGGCTGGACCTTGTACGATTTCCGTGACAAATAAGGTCAGAAGGAGCCACCCTCATTTTTGCGAATGTTCAGCAGTTTCTGCAAGGCTGCCTCATGTCCTGCACACAGAGATCTCTGACGAATCTCAGTTATATCTCCAGGATGATGTTTGTTACATGATAAACTTGCTCTACCATATGGGCCTCCTTAGTCATCCTTGTTAGCTGGTTGGAATGTGACATGAGAGTCCATTTGCCTGCTGGGTGCCTTTTAAAGGAAGGGGCCTGGACTTCATTCTACTGGTGATTTATTTTAAAATGCCTGCAAGCGAGGAGACGCAAAATATTCTGCAGAGTCTGTGTGTGCATCTTGTCCCAGAGTGATTTTGTGGCTGTTCGTTTGCTGTTTACAGGGCATGACTGCCTAATTTATAGACTCCAAAGAAACAAGCAGGCTTTGGGATCGCCTAATATAGTTTATAATGCAGCCGTAAATTTAGACCCATTTATGGAACATCATGCCTTGCAAACCTCTCCCCAGCTTTATTACTTAGGAGGAGAAAGTGTGTTTTTCTCTCTATCACTCTAAAAACTAGAAAAATGTAACAAAACATTAAATGGAACTGAGTTCACAGAGATGTATGTGAGCTTTGGTCTGGAGCAACACACAGACAGTCTAATTTTCTCCTGAAATGTCAGCATGTTTCCCAACACAGGAGATGACTGGTTGGGAAAACTTTCTCAAAAGACCTTGCTTCTACTCTCATGTCCCAAAAATATTCCTCTAGGCTTAAAGAATTTAGCAATTATAGGGCTGCTATAAAATAGCAAGTGACATTTGCCCTGTATTTTTTTTTCCCGTAACATCAAAGCTATTTAATCAGAACAAAAGCTTTCTCCTCCAGAGTCTAACTTTCTCTCTAAGTTCTTAATCTTACTTTAGAGCCATTATCTCACAATTAGGTCTGAACTTAGGGGTAAAACAACAGCAACACCCCCAAGAACCTGCACCTTCTTGGGCAGTGCTCTTCCGGTGCTATCTGAGGTGAGTGCTTTTTATTGTCTTAGGGGTTTCCAGAGAAAAATCCCCCTTCTGCTACCTCTCCCCATCCCTCATCTTATAGCTCTTTTCCCTTGAACCTGGTGAGTCGTCCCAGGCCTGCTTGTGTCAAGACAAGATACTGTTATTAGAAAAATGAACTGGAGGTCATACATTTATCTCTGTCTCTTTGCCTCCTCTGCAGAATCCAGAGCAAGACAAATTACAGATGACCTGCTTTTGCCCAAGCCCAGCTGGAAAGGGAGATAAATGGTTTTGGGTGCGAGCAAAGAGAAACAGAACTGTGTTAGAGAAATATTTTGATGAAAGAGGGTTCTGTTGCACTGTGTTTTGTATTTGGCACCATGGAAGGGACTCTAGAAGTAACCTGTTGGCATTCCACCAGGTCATGGAAGCAAGAGGCTTAGGGCCAAGGGAGCACAGGTCAGACCTGTGGGGTCTGGAGTCAGGCAGTTTGGTCTGAGTCTTGCTTGTGTTGCTTGTTAGTTGGATATGGACAAGAAACGGCATTTCTCTTAGCCATGGTGCCTTACATGTTAAATTTCGACGAACAATAGTTCAGGGGCTAGGAGTAAAACTTAGCCAATAAAGTGCTGGCCGTGCAAGGGTGAGGGACTAAGTTCAATCCCCCACAAGCCAAATAAATTAAGCTGTGTGTGGTGGCTTGTGCTTGAAATCCCAGTGCTGGGGAGGTAAAGAAAGACCAATCCCTGGGACTCGCTGGTTAGACAGCTTAGTTTAGTTGCTGAGGCCCAGGCCATTGAGAGAAACTGTATCAAACAAAACAAAATAAAACAAAACAAAACAAAACAAAATAAAACAAAACCCAAGGTGGATGTCACCTGAGTAATGATACCTAAAGGTGTCTTCTGACATCTATGTACCTGCCCCAGACAGTAGTCTGTACATCATGTGTTAGATTATAGTACTAAGAACTATGTAGTGTAGCTACTGAAAACAATGGGTGGGAGGCACAGGGCTGACAGGCTGAAAGCCCTTTCTACCTTACTTCCATCACCCATCTATCCAATATATGAAGATTTATGACGGTCTTGGAAATGGGGATGCAGAGATGCACAAGAGAGAATCCCAGAGCTCATGACGTTCCCCAAAATGTTAACTTAGCATTCTTGTAATAAGTAAGGAAAACAGATTTCAAGAAGTTGAATTATTATTGAATTTGTGAAAGAGCTCCAAACAGAACAGGGTCATGGAACCCACCTGACAGTCTCCTGCCCACTGGTCAGCCTCAACTTCCTCCGTTAATAAACGCATGTTTGAAACAATCATATTTTAAAGGCAGTTGTTGGTTTGGGAAAATAAGCAGAGATAGTACAGAGGATTCTCTACTTCACACTGTTTTCCTTTACTGATATCTTACCTTCGTAGGGTGCATTTGTAAATGAAGACATGATAATATGATATTATTTTCCTACAGTTCGTACCTTCCTCACTCTATTAAGGTGCCATTAGCACCATTTTCTTCAAGGATCTTTCATACTCCAAGGTCCCATTTAGGATACTGGATCCCATGAAATCATCGTGTCTCCTTAGGCTGCTCTTGGCTTTGTCATTTTGTATTTCATCTTCCTTTAGTTTTAATGGTCTTGATGGTTTTAAGGAATCCTAGGTATGTCACAGAGTGTCCTTCAACATAGATTTATTGCTGTTTCTATCAAGATTCAGCTGAAGTTAGAGGTTTGGTTGGGAGAGCATAGAGCATACAGTGTCTAAAGGGTTCCTACTGTCAACATGGAACATAAACGCAATGTTGACCCTGATCATATGGCTGAGGCAATGTTTGCAAAGTTTCTCAGCCTTTCACTTCCCATCCTGTACTCTTTAGGAGGGTGGAAATCTATAGACAATGTATGCTTGAGTGGAGAATGACGCTTCATCTATACAAGGGTGGAGTATCAGGATGAAGCACGAGGAGCTATTTTTAATTGAAGATCACTTGACTTCGGTGATATTCTTGCAAACAGTGGAGGCCAATACTAGATGCCAAGATTGAGGTGGACTCTGGAAATGAAGTCTACCGGAAGTGACAGGTACCTTTGGGAAGCTTACTCTCTGAGGACATAGACACATCCTCCCAGTTCATGTTGCCATTTGTTTTCTTGATGGCAGCTGTTCTGACTGCAATGAGATGGGACCTCAAAGCAGTTTAAGTTTACATTTCCTTGATGATGTTGAACACTTAAAAAGTGTAGCTTCCATTTCACTGACCCATTTATTGGTTGAGAGTTTTGATTAGTCTTTCTTTCTTCCTTCCTTCCTTTCTTTTCTTTCTCTTTCTCTCTCTCTCCCTCTCTCATTCTTTCTTTCTGTGAATGTGCAGTATATGTATGAGCAGATGTTTGCATGTGTGCACCTGTGCATGCATGTATGTATGTGCATGTCCTTGTATGAGTTAAATCTAGAAGTCAATGTCTGGCATCTTTGTCTCTCACTCTCAACATTATTATTATTATTATTATTATTATTATTATTATTTATTTGCTTTGTTTTGTTTTCACATAGAAAACATTTTTAGATAGAAAAATTAGGCTTCAGTGATTGGCTAGACTTGCTGGCCAGGGATATCCCAGAATCTGCCTGTCTCTCTCTGTGTCTCCTCCTCCCTGGTTCCATGGTTATAGATGTGCATCACCATGCCTGGCTTTCACATGAGTGTTGTGGCTCCAAACCCAGGTCCTCATGCTTGTGTGGTGCAGACTTACAAGCTGAGCCATCTTTTGGTGTTTGGGGGTTTTGATGTTTCATATTTTGAGTTCATTATATATTTGACTTTTTTCTCTTAGGGGATTTCTTTTTAGACTCCATTATCTATTTAATCATTTACTTATGTCAGCACGGATTCGTGAATACATAGCCCATTCCCTTGGGTTGTAATTTGTATTTGTCTTTTTATTTTGTGGTTCAAATTTTCTCAGTTTTGGCCATTGGGGAAAGTTTCACCCACTGTTGTAAAGGTTCTGTCTGTGTGTACATAGTAATATATTTTGAGCACTGTCTTAGTCAGTGTCTTATTGCTATGAAGAGGCACTATGACCATGGCAACTCTTATAAAGGAAAACAATTACTTGGGTCTGAGTGACAGGCTCAGAAGTTTAATCCATTATCATCATGGTGGGAAGCTTGGTGGGTCACAGACAGACATGATGCCACAGAAGAAGCTGAGATTTCTATGTTTGTATCAGCATGCATCAGAAAGAGAGTAAGCCACTGGACCTGGCTTGAGTTTCTGAAACTTCAAAGCCCACCTCCAGTGTCACACTTCCTCCAACAAGGCCGCACCTACTCCAACCAGATCACTATCCTAATCCTTTCAAATAACGTCATTCCCTATGAGTCTATGGGGACCATTTTCATTCAAACCTCCACGAGTGATTTCTTGCTTCCTAGAACTATATGGATCTCTTAGCTCATATTATACATTTTCTGGATAGTATTGTGAACCACTGACTTTTCCAAGGACCCTGGAAACTATTATTAGAGAGACCAGTATTCTGGCACAAGGCATTCCTACTGCTTCTGTGGTATGACTGCCTCTCTGTCATCCCTGCTGGTAGAACTAGGAAATCTATGTATGCTTGTGACCTCTTGCACAGACAAGTATCTATAAATATCTTTTTGTGCTACATTCTGTGTCTGTATCAGATAACAATAGCTCCTAGTAAGTCCCCAGTTCTAATATATCATCACATGGGCCATACCAGCCTCTCCATCTTGCTTATTTATAAACCGTCACTCAGTTCTGAGAGAACTGGCTCCCTTCATTTGTCATCCCTTACTTATTCAGTTCAAATACACAATATAGTCACATCAGAATGTTAACCTGCTGGGAAGGTCTCTTAAGCTAGAGAATGCTTTCCTTTACAATCCTTTATACTTTTAGTCTTACATGGATAGGGGGCTTCGGGAAAAGATTAAAGGGGCTAGAAGGAGAAGCAGGGGGAGAAGAAGAAAAAGCACAGAAGCAAGAGAATCGGAAGAGAATGGTAAGAGAGGATGATGGAATGTAGTCTCTGCCTAGCTGCCGGGGTATTGAATTCCCTGAGAATTGTCATGGCTTGTAATTAATAAATACCTCGAAAAAAACCAATGATGGACTTTTATTAACATGCTTCATTTTTCTTTTTGGAAGGTCATTAATTATGAATCAAGCTACTAAAATGAACAAAAGCCTACTCAGATGATGTCATGCATCACATGAAATTGGACAGTTTCATGTCTCATAAGTAATCAGTATATTCACATCAACCTTCAAATGCCGTGCTCATAGATCACACAAGCAAACGCCCCAAATGGAATTACCTCCTCATACATTTCTTGCTCCCCAGGTCTGTGGCAATAGTCCCTCCTTCATTTCTGGTATTAGTAATTTGTATATTTTTGCTTCTCCTGGTTAGTCTATCTACACGGTTGTTAGCAGCTTGCTGCCTCCAGGAACTGTAGTGATGCCTGTGTTCCATGCTCCTGCCATACTGGACTTAATTTTGTTTTTTAGTTTGTTTGTTTTTTGTTTGTTTGTTTTTGAGGACACAGGGCCAGGAGAATGGAACAGGGAGGAATAGGGAGAGGGTGTGACTATGATACATTGTATGAAACTCAAATTATTAATAAAAGTATTATTTAAAAAAAAGATTAGTTTGTTTCCCCAGTGAGGCTCCCTTAGAAGAGACTATGTTTTCACTTGCAAGTGGTTATAAACTGGAAATTGCTTCTGGGTTAGTGATGTTGGGGGTATGTGCCCATTTCTCCTTTCAGGTCTAGGATACCATCTGGTGCAGACCCATACAAATCCTGGGCATGTTGCCTCAGTCTCTGTGAGTACATATATGTGTCAATCCTGTGGATTCAGAGGGCCTTATTTCCTTGGAGTCCTCCATCCCCTCTGGCTCTTACACTTTCTGTTCCTCTTCTGCAGGGTTCCTTGAGTCCTGGGGAGGGATTTGATGGAGACATCCTATTTAGGCTGAGTGTTCCAGGGTCTCTTACTCTTTGCATACTGTCTGAGTCTCTGTATTTGTTCCCATCTGCTGCAGGAGGAAGCTTCTCTGATGATGTCTGAGAAATTAACTGATCTATTAGTATAGCATAGTGTCATTAGAAGTCATTTTATTGCTGTGTTCTTTTAGTAGAAAAGTAGTATTTGGTTTTACCCTAGGTCTCTAGGCTATCTAGGCTCTAGTTCTTGGTCACCCAGGAGGTATCCAGTATGGGTTCCTTCCCATGGAATGGTCATTAAGTCAAATCAGATATTGTCTGGCTACTCTTAGAAGCTTTGTGCCAGCATTGCTCTAGCATATCTTGCAGGCAGGATACCACTGTAGATGGCAGGGTTTGTAGGTGGGTTGGTGCTTATATTTCTTCACTGGGAGTGTGCAGAGTACCTTCCTGTATGAAAGGCACTAGAGCATGGGAGTGAAGGCTCTATGGAGGGACCGGTTTGACTTTTTCATGTTCAATGAGTCTTGTAGGTGTTGTCCTCAGTGATAGGGCCTTCCTGTTAGTTTGTGGGGAACAACCTATATTCTTGGCAACAGCCTAGGTTGTGTGAGGATTCCCATGAGACTCCTTTGGCCAACAAATCAATAAGATGTGAGTATGTAGTAGTCTTCCCTATTTCTTCTGACTAATTTTGGCTTAAAGACTATTTTGTCACATATTAAAATAGTTACACCAGCTTGTTTTTTAGGTCCATTTGCTAGGAATATTTTCCCCATTCTTTTACTCTGACTATGATGGCTATTCTTGCCATTTAGGTGTGTTTCTTGACTATAGCAGAAGGATGGATCCTTTTTTTTTCCCCATCCATTAAATTAGTCTATATCTTTTCATTGGGGAATTGAGATCATTGCTGTTAAGAGATATCAGTGACCAGTGTTTGTTGATTTCTGTTATTTTGGTGTTGTGTGTGTGTCTCTGAATGTTTTTCCTTTTTTGATTTGCTGGTCTGGGATTAATTATTTTCTTGGGTGTGGTTAACATCTTTATGTTGGAGTTTTCTAATCTAGTGCCTTCTGTAGAGCTGATAGATATTGCTTTTTTTTTTTTTATCATGAAATGTCTTGTTTTTCTTCATCTATTGTAATTGAGAGTTTTGCTGGGTATAGTAGTATATAGTCTGTAGGCATCTGTGGTCTCTTAAGGTCTGTAGAACATCTGTCCAGGCCCTTCTGGCTTCTAGAGTCTTCACTGAGAAGACAGGAGTTACTTCTTCTAATAGGTGTGACTTTATATACTACTTCGTCTTTTTCTCTTGCAGCTTTTAATATTATTAGTTCTATATATTTAGTGTTTTGATTATTATGTGCCAAGGGAAATTGCTTTTATGCTAGCATCTAGGTATCTGGTTTAGAGATGACTTAGTTCTAGATACTGGTATCTGGTCTTCTCTTTATTAGGTAGATGTTTTGTGCCTTGATTTCCGTTTCTTCTCTGCATCTTAGGAGGTTGTGGTGGCTGTGTGTTGCCTGGTATAGAATTCTCTGGTATCTTTCTAGGTGTGGCCATTGGGGGTTCTAGGCAAAATTTGTTTCTAGGTATTAGGAGCTGACACTTAGGAATGGGATGGACTAGGATGATGGAGGCTGAGGGGGTCCACAGGAGGGAGGAAAACAGGTTGTTCTACCAGGTTTTGCTTAGTTGCCTGGGAATAGGGGCAGAATGAGAGGCAGCAACGGATAGTCTGCTACAGAGCTGGGGACGAGACTGGGAGTTGGATTTTGAAGAGAAGAGGGAGAGTGGAGATTTGAAGCTCATCTATGTGCTTTGCTGGCCTACTTCCTCCCCTGGCAGGCTTGTCTGGCAGGTCCCCAAGGAATTCCTGCTGCAGCTGGGAGCTGGATAACAGGATGAGTGGGGAGGAAGGTTGGAAGAGAAGATCTGTGCAATACCTAGAGATGGAGCAGAGAGGAGGGGGAGGCTGAACCAGGTGGCCTGCTGAAGTGAGGATAGGACTGGGGGATTGGATTTGGAGGAGAGAAAGGAGAAGTAAAAATCTGTAGTTAGCTGACCTCCCTCCCTGGCTAGAGTGGCCTGTGGGTTCCCAGGGAATGCCTGATGGAATTGGGAGCTGGGATAAAGGGGTGGCGGTAGTTTGGAGGGGGAGATCTGTGTGAGCCACTGGAGAAGGAGAGGAAGACACAACAAGTGTTCTATTACAGAGCTGGGAGTGAGTCAATGGTATTGGATTTGGAGAAGGTTGAAGATCTGCAGATAGCCTACCTGCTTCCCTGGATGGAGTCACAAGTATGTTGGATAGTTTTATGTTAACTTGGCACAGACATAACACCATCTGAGAGGGAGGAACCTCAATTGAGAAAATACCTCCAACAGATTTGGCTATGGGCAAGCCTGTAGGGCATTTTCTTAATTGGTGATTGATGGGGGAGGGTCTGGTCCATTGTGGGTAGTGCTATTCCTGGGCTGGTAGTCCTAGGTTCTATAAGACAGCAGACTGAGTAACCATGAAGAGCAAGCCAGTAAGCAGCACCCCTCTGTGGCCTCTGCATCAGCTCCTGCCTCCAGGTTCCTGCCCTGTGTGAGTTTCTGTCCTGACTGCCTTAGGCAATGATCAGTGATATAGAAATGTGAGCCAAACCAACCCTTGCTTTTGGAAACGGTGTTTCATCACAGCAATAGTATCCCCAACTAATGCACCAGGGAATCTGTAATTTTATTTTATGAAGTCTTGTATGGTGGATTTCACGTGGGCAGTGAAATCAACAGCTGAGGGAGTAAAGAGTGTGAACGTGAAAAAAAGGAACAATTTCAATGCTAAAGTGTGAGGCTGTCACCCTGGGAAATGGGGGCTTGATCCTCTGGGCCATCACACAGGGGACATGTGTGCCATGCTTCTAAATCATATATTGCAAAGCTGGAGACTGGAGAGTTTATCCAGTTCAGCTTCTTTTTTGGGAGAGAGCAGCCCCTGGGGATGTTAACTCTTCATATATCTGGGATTTCTGTGGGTTCAGTAGACTGTAGAAATGCCAGAGGCATGATTGCAGTGTGGGACAAAGACATGAGGCAGGGCCACCTGTCTGCAGAGGGTGGACAGAGCTGTCTTCTACAGCTGTGCCTACAGGCAATAGGCCCGGCCGATGGAACAGTGCACAAAATGCCATTTGTTATGACCAGATCTTCTCGCAAGCATCGCTGAGGAAAGCTGTCCTGAAACGTAGCAATCTACTTTCTTGCTTGGGGAGTACACCTGGATCATGCCAAAAGGTGCTGTGTATGCCTCTTCATCACACTCAAAGCCTCTCCAAAAAATCACTAAGTAAAACCATTGTGGTTCCTATGATGTACAACTTCAAAGTAATTCCTTCAGCTATTCAATTACACTCAGATGGGTGTTCCTAGAAAAAAATACTTCAAACCTCCACAGGTAGTGTGACATATACTCTGAAGGTGTTTCTGTCTCTTAAATTATACCCTGTACTGTGGGGTAAGTGAGGTAAAATGGTAGTTATCCGACAGAATTTAGGAATATGTGGGTTGCTTCCATTTTTCTCATGACGGTGAGTGAAGAAAGTGATTACGAGAGCAATGCATGCAGCTGACAGCACAGTACGGAACTGAGGGCACTGCTACGATGCTAAGAGCACTGAGAACAAGGTCTGAGATGCGGAGCAGTCACTGGGCTGTCACTTCATCCTCTCAGGTCTGTCGGTAATAGCATTTTCCTACAGTGACAAGGAAACTAAGGGATCAGATACCCTGAAGGTGAACATTTGTGTTCAGGTTGCAGCATTGCAACTGATCCATGAGCCAAGCATGAGTGGAGCATGTTAGCTAGGGGAAAATAATAGATGGGAAAGAGGGAGAGGGGAGTGAAGATCCATCAGTGTGACCAGCTCAGGAAATTGAGGAGGCTGAGAAGTTGTGTGATGAATTGTTTGCAAGCTGCAGAACCTGGGAAGTCAAAGGAGTAAAAATAAAAAAAAAAGCCTCAGAAGCAGGGAAACTGATGCCATGACTGTCCATCTGAGGCAAAACACCTGAAAGCTTGGGATGGGATGATCTGGCACAAGATGTCAGAGACCCTGGTTTTCAGTGACAAGGGATGAGAGATGTCCTGGATCTGGGAGACAATGACTTTTTCTTCTATAGCAATGTGACTTTGGTGTTGCAACTCCTTTGGGGTTCAAATAGTCCTTTCATAGGGGTCACCTAAGACCGTCTGCATATCAGATATTGACGTTATGATTCATAAGAGTAGCAAAAGAACAGTTATGTCGTAGTAAGGAAAATAATTTTATGGCTTGGGAGGCACCATATCATGAGGAGCTGTATTAAAGGGTTGCAGCAGTAGGAAGGTTGAGAACCACTACTCTATAGCATCTGCAAGGGCTATTATCACCACCTCAACAGGATCTACACTCGTCTAGAAGATAAACTTCATTACATGCCTGTGAGGGAGTTTCTGCATGCTAACTGGGGTGGGAAGTCTCATCGTATCTGTGAATGGCAACACCCCATAGGCTGGGGTCCTGGACTGAATAAAGAGGAGAAAGTGAGCTGAGCAAGAGCAGAGCACTCTTTTCTGTTTCCTGATTGTTGATGTGATATAACCAACAGCATTGTAACCTCACAACCATGCCTTCCCCAACACAATAGATGACAACCTAAAACTGTGAGCCAAAATAAAGCTGTTTTTACTGAAGATGGTTTTCTTGGGTATTTGTCACAGCAACCAGAAAAGTAACCAATGCAGGGTCCTTCCATTGACTGGCGTGTGCCCTCATACTGAGTGAAAGTGGATCCTCTAGGTTACCGATTCAAGGACCTAAGTCTCCTAGAAATACCCTCTCAGACATAACCAGAAACTATGCCTAATCAGCTCTCTTGGTATCCTTTAATCCACCAGGATGACACCTAAAAGTAACCACTACAGCTACGTGATTGGTGAATATAGAGAGGTGTGAGAATATGACATTTTATGATTTACAGTCACTTCTGTTTTCTGCCCTAATGGTATTTTTCACCGCATGCTATTGGATGCTTTAGGAGCATTGGTGCTTAAGCAGGTGACTCCATTGGGCAATGACTCAATCATGAGGAATAGGAGTCAAAGGCAAAAGCTTCCTCCTTTACTCCCCTGGGATGGTTGAACTTTTCCAACAGTCCTATTGAACTCTTACAGTAGTTACCAACTCAACAATACATCCCTGTTTCCGGTCTCATCCATTTTCTGAGATTATCTCTCTTCCTAACTCACCCAATAAAATATTTTAAACTAAGCCTTTTCTTAAAGCAAATTCAGGAAACCATTTATGTGTTTTAGGGTTTGAGTCTGAAATGCCCATCAAGGCTTAGGGTTAGAATACCTGGTTCCTGGCTGGTGCTACTATTTTGGGAAGTTGAGGAACTTTTGGTAGCTAAGATATGGTTGATGGAAGTAGGTCAAGGACAGACAGACATTTGGAGGCAACAGCCTGGCCTATGGTTCTAGCTCTATACTTTACTCCATGGTCTAATGTGACGTGAGCAACCCATGCCACTTATCTCTCATGCCGTGAATGTCTTCCCCAACCATAAGGGACTGAAATTCTCTGAAAGTGTGAGCCTAAGTCAGTTCTTCCTATGCTGAGTTGATTCTGCCAGGCACCGAAGTCACACTGATGTGACAGTATCTATGGCACACAGGCAATTTACATTTTCTCAGTACATTCAAGTCATTTTCTAACCAGATTGTAATTTCTGTGGAGAACTGTCACTCAAAAATTCTGACACTTAGGGGATCAAGCACAAGATGTTGTCCATGTTTTTGCTACTGAGAGAGAATCTGGGAAAAAAAACCTCAGGCAAGAGGGAGATCATGCACAGATGGATGTTGGGAAAGTTGCTGCTTTAAAAATAATCTCACTAAGTTTTTCCTGTTTCACTCCATACCAAGAACTCTGTGCTTCCTCTAGCATCTTTTTGTCATGGTCTGATCTTTGTTCAAGACTTACTAAAGATATTTCACTAAATCTGCATCATGAAAAACGTGTCATTTTCAAAAAAAACATGTTTCAGTACCAGCTATTTATTGATGCATGATGAATCTTCTCAAACACAGACACTTCAAACAACAGGAGCTGCTTCACAGGTCCACAAGGAAGGCAGGACATAGTGGGAACATCCTTGTGTCTTCCACTGAGCTTCAGCAGGGGAAGTTCAAGGTTGGGATAGATACCTCCTCATATGTCTAGATTTTACTTCTGACTGTCAGTTGGGCTTTGAGGAAATAACACCTGTATGTGGCTTCTTCAAGTGGTTGGGGCTTACTCATGTCTAGGTCCAAGAAGTTAGAATTATCAGAGAAAGTGGGGCATTAAAAAGAGACAGGAGTGAGATGAGGGGAGGGGGAAGAGGAGAAGGGGAGGAGTCAAGCTGAAGCCTTCTTGCCTTTTCTCACAAAACCTCTAACTTGCATCTCATTCTATTCATTAGATGCTAGCCACCATGTCTAGGCTATGTTCAAGAACAGGGAATTAGATTCTCTATTTTCATGGGCGATACATTAAAGAATGTATGGCATATTAATACTGTAACACCAGCAGATGACTAAGTTTCCCCTTCTTATCAAGCTATGTTAGCATTTGTCATGTGAATGATTCGACATATTTTATAGAGCGTCTCTGGCCAATAGAACTTGCTGTAATGATGCAAATGTTCTTTATCTGTCCACCACACAGGTTGTTATTAAGTACTTGCAGTATGGCTGAGGTTAGAAAAGAGAATATAATTTAAAAAACTGATCAATCTAAGTTTAAGTAGGAACATACATACAGGCATTAGCCTGTTAGGCAGTTCGGTCCATGAACAAGTAAAAGTACAGAGTTTGTGTTAACCACTTTTTGTTACTGATGCAAGATACCTGAACAAACAGCTTAAGGGAGAAGAGCTGATGTGGGTTCATGGTTTCAGAGGCTTAAAGCCATGGCCTGTTGGTTCCATTACTAAGGACCAAGGTGAGACTGAAACATTATGGAAGGACATGGTAGAAGAAAGTTGCTCAACTCATGGCAGCCAGGAAGTGGGGCAGGGGAAGGAGCGACTGGGGACGAGACAAACCTTTCAAAGGCATCTTAGTAACCCACTTCCTCCAATCAGGCATCTCCTACCAAAGTTACTATTAGCACCCAACACACAGTCCAGGAGGTTTTGAATCCATCAGTCAGTTAAACACTGATTAGGTCAGCATGCTCACGATCTAGTCATTTTACAAAAAAGTGCTTTTCCCTGTGAACATTGCATTGAGGACTAATTCTTTAACACAAGAATTATTCAGAAGACATTTCATATCACTTTGTATCGTAACTAAGCCAGCGGTGATGTAAGCAGCAGCGGGGTGTTGGGCTGCCTTTCTAGCACAATGCTACGACTTTTCAATTACAAACAACATGCTTCCGGAAGGCCTGGGTGCATTCAAAGACAGAAATTGGATGACTTGGATTAGGATGTCCTAGAGAGGAGAAGTTTCCTAACATGTGGATGTGGAAAAGCAGGATAATCACTGGAGAGAAGTGTCAGGACAACTCCTCGGGTGGGCAAGATGTTGAAACTGTTCAGACATGCAGAGAATTGCTCAACATCCTATCTCTTCACGCGGAGGTCCTGGCCAACTTCTTTTGGCCTAAAGTATGAGGAATCTTCAAGGCTGGCTCCCAGAGGATGAGGACTTTGGGATTTTTGTGTGTGCCTATATCCATGCCTGATTTCTCTGGCTTCATCCTTACTCTGACCCTTCCTGGACCTAGGATTGAAAGTTTTAGGGTGTGGGGTCACGAGGTTGAAACTTTTTGGCCATTCCATCAAAACAGTGAGCAATACCTTTCCACGAGATTTCTGGATCTGATCTACTATATATAAGTCTCTGTGCCAGACATGACAACAAGGATTAATCTCCCTCCTTGGAATGTTACCATGGAGCCAGCCTGACTGAATAGGCCAGCCAACATTTATAGAGACTCTACTGTGTGCCAGATGCCACGCTATTATTTTGATGAATATGATTTCATTTGATCCTTTTATAACCTTATGATTCAGATATTTTTAAGGCATCCTTTACTGAGGTGTGAGGGATAGTATTTCTTATCTCCACCTTGTGAGGAAATTAAGGCTCAGGGGTTGATTTGCTTGCTCAAAGTAATGAAACGGCTGGCTGGTGTTCGGAGCTAGTCTGGGCGAGCTGCACAGTCCACGGGCATCATGACTCACTTGTGCTTATCCACCATTCTAAGTATTTTTCTTTCTTGTGCTGGATATGGAACCCACAACCTTGTGTACAGGAGGCGAGTGTTCCCACCACTGAGCAGTATCTCCAGGCATCCTGTGCATTATTCTAAATGACATTTCCTACTTATTTGGTACATTCTGTTTCACAAAGTTGACTGGCTCCTTGTTGATGAGATTTAGCAGAGTTCAAAAGGCACACTAAGAGATTGGCTTTGGGGCCACACTGGAGTGATAACGTTTGACAGATTCACAGACAGGATAGTAAGCCAGTAAAGGAGTCAGCACACGAGATTGGTATAATAAGAACATGTACTAGGTAGCTGGGAAGGACTCAGAGGTAAATGAGAGGCTCCTTTGAGAGTCACAGCCCTTTTGGGCAATGTTGAGTCCTGCCAACATACTCTACCGGGGAAGGAATGTTCCAGGAGGTGTACATGTTTCAACTGCCTGAGCTCATCGGAAAGCCTTGAGGAATTGCATCCAAATGCCAGCACAAACCTTCCTGGGTGGGTGAGCAGATTCCAATAATCAAGAAATACAAGAGAATGGCTTTGATTAGCCATAAGGAAGGAGGCCATCTCTACTGAGGCTACACAGAAAGATAAATGACTTCATGAGATGTTTGTTTGGCTGAAATATAATGTAGGATGGAGGCTGATTACTTAAACCTTCAGTTCAGGAAACTGAGTTTGGGTTTTGACTCTCTTATTTATGAGGTAAGTGACCCTGGACAGAGGACTCAATTTCTTTCTGTTATCTTCATTAGAAAAGAAGAAAGCATAAAGCCTGTCTTATAGATTACTCGTGAGTATGTGAAACTCTTCAGAATTTACAAATGATGTGAAATTCTTCATATAGAATGCTTAGTGCAGTGCTTGGAACACAGTGCATTCAATAAGTAGTATCTGCTCTCTTTATTCAAAGACCATTGGAAAACAGTGTGGGTCCAGAATCTCATGGCAGTCGGTGATAGTGTGACCTTGGCCAGCTCACTTTAACTCTCTTTTTTGTAGTTTCTTCACCTGCTAAGTTGAGTCAAAAGTAATTACTCATTCCTTATATCTATAAGGACGGCTACCACTAAAGCAAATAAACAAGCAAATAAAAGCAACAACAACAAAACCAGAAAAAACAGACAGTGACTAGTGTTGGCAAGGATGTGGAGAAACAGGAACTTTGGTGCAGTGTTATTGGTCATGTAAAATGGTGCAGACTCTATGGAGAATACCATGTTGGTGCCTCAAAAAATGACACACAGTTGGGAAGCTGGCTCAGCGGATAAGAGCTCTTGTGGTATAAACAGGAGCTCTAAGTTGAAATCCCCTGGATTCACATAAAAAGTTAGGCATGGCTGTGTGTGCGTGCAACTCTAGCACTGGGGGGTCGGAGGCAGTTTGGATTATCTGAGCTTGGTGTCAGTCAGCCTAGCCAAAATTGTGAGCTTTGGCTCAGTATGAGACCCTGTCTCAAGGCAATGTGGTGGTGAATGAAAGAAGATACCCAAAGTCCTGCTGTGGTCTTTGCGTGTGGGTCCATGGGCATGTACATCCACATGCTCACCACCCCCATGACACATATGCACAGTCCAGCAACTCTCCCTCTGATAAAACTGAAGTTGAGGATTAGAGATATATTTAAATTCGTTCATTGTAGCATTATTCGCAGGAGCCAACAACCTAAGTACCCATTGACAGATGGATAGCTAAGCAACATGTGTAGGCATACGATGGAATATTACTCAGTTTTTAAAAGCAAGGAATTTTGACACACGGCCCAACAAAGGCAAGGAAGGTGAATCTGAGTGCTGATTTTATATTTAACTCTTGATTGACGTGGCACAAGTAAAGCAAGTCCATCACCAAAAGACAAATGTTGTATTCTCACTCTCATATGATGCATCTAGAGGAGTTGTATTTATAAACAAAGAGAACAAGAGTGATGGTTGCCAAGGACCAAAGAGAGGAGGACCAGAGAGTTGTATATGTGGTGTGTAGCTTTAGTTTTGCAAGAAGAAGTCTCTTTGAGGTAGAAGATGGAAATGGTTTCCTGACAATGTGAAAGTACCGAATGCCAGTATAGTGGACAACTTAAAACAGTTAAGATAGGGGCTGAAGAGATGACTCAGCAGTTTAGAGACAGTACTGCTTTTGCAAAGGATCTGAGTTCAGTACCCAGCACCCACACCTAGCATCTTACACTGTAATTCCAGCTACAGGGGATCTGACTTCCTCTTCAGGCCTCCAAAGGCCTCATGTGGTCATTCTCAGACATAGACATACACACACATAAACATAATTAGAAATAAAATACATCTTTACAAATGGTTAAAATGGCAAATTCAATGTCATTTTTTTCCCCTCTTTTTAGAGAGTTGATCTGCAAGAAATGTTTAGAGCATTGCTAGACAATTAATAAAGAGGCTTGCTGTGACAGTGATGACGGGGTTGGTGGTTACCAGTGCCATTCTTTATTAATGCCTTTTCTTATGCACTAGCCCTGTACACTGCCTTATAAATTCATATTTATCCACAGTTTTCTGTGGCAGGATAATAATCAGCCAAGAGCTGAATAAAGATTAGCACCCAGTCTGAACTACCTCACCATGCTGAATTTCAATGCATGAGAGAAATAAATATTGATGACTTTCAACTTCTTCCTGTCTCCATAACCAGCCTTATAGCATCCAAATCAAGAGGCGGAGATAAAGACTAAATTGGGCATTTACTTATTTATTTATTCATGAATAACAAATAAGAAAACAAGTGTCTTACTATTGATAGAATTTAGGAAAGACTTAGAACGATAAAATATGCCATCTCATCATTGGCAAAAAGCTTAAGAAACCCTGCAAAGTACCAGGTTGCAATAAATTGTTCATATGTTAAAAGTAACAATGGTCGTTTTCAAGTAAGATGCTAAGCTACTGGCTACTAAATCTGTCAGCTTCTGGAAAATTCCATATTTCCACTGAAAATAATTACTGACACTAGGCAGAAAGAGGAAACTCACTGACAGGCTAATTTATGTTTGCTCGTTTTCAAAAGCTGAGTCTTATCTTTGGGGATTACTAGGGAGTTGATGTCACTGTGACCAAAGCTAACAATTGAGATGGAACACTTTAGAATTTAAGGTGAACGCTTCTAATTTGTGTTGAGCAACAGATTACACAGTTGAAGAAGAAGGCTGTAGGGTCAAAGTCCAAGACCTCAGGAGTTAGACCATCTGGGTCCACATCTGCTTCAACACTTACTAACACTCAGCTTCCTCTCCCAAACTGAGTTTCAGCACAGCACCTAGCCCATGGTGTGCTCTGAGAGAACTGATATAGATTGATAGATGGATAGTTGATAGCTAGGTGATAATTGGACTATAGTTGAGACTACTGGATAAACAATTACATGATGAATTAGGGGATAGTCAATGAACTCAAAGGAGCACTGATCTTGCTTAATTGTCACCAAGAGGCTCCCAGTCTTCCCTGCCAACCCCAGACCTGGAATGGTAGAGGGGCATTATACTTGTGATCCTGTCACTCACAATTTCTCTGCTCGTTCTTTGCTTTCCCCAGTGCACAGGGAGCTTCCCTGGGGTAGCAGTTCCTGTTTGACTTCTTCACTAATTTGGAACCTATGTCGCTCAAACAATATTTGCTCAATAAGCAAATGACCCAATTGGAGTCTTTCCACGTTAGTAGTGTGGAGGTGCGCTTTAACGTGGCAGTTGATGCAAATGACAGTGCTATAAATTTGCTTATGAAAGATCTCAGAGGGAGAGAATCCTATAAAGAAGGAAGGTTTACTCCGGTTGACAGTTGGTGAAGTTTCAGTCCACATCTGGTTGATCCCATCGCCCTTGTGCCTTTGGTGAAGCAGGCTGCCACAACAGTAGTATGTGACTCACTGCGCTGTGGCAATGACGATAGCCTCAAGACCTTAGATCCAATTTTCATCCAAGTTAGCATCTTGAAGTGACTGTGCCACACCAGCCGAATCTATTAACCAAAGCTTATCACTAAACTTTAGATTCCATTTGGGACTTCCCACCGTTACTACAAATGACTCTTTTCATTCTGGAAATGAATGTGGTATCTAGTGTTATTTATTTTCAGGATGAAGAATTATAAACTAGAAAGAAATTCTTTAAAGCAGAAGAAGGAGCAGGAGGAAGAGGAGAAGAGGAGAAGAGGGAAGAAGGAGGAGGAGCAACAGAAGGAGGAGGAAGAAGAAAGGGGAGGAGAATAACAACAGCAAGAACAAGAACAACAAGGAAAAGAAAGAAAGAGATACCAGCATACGAGATGGTTACCTTTTGGAATGGCTTTGTTTCAGTATGAACATGTATTTTTAAAAATCTTTTAAAATATAACAACTAGGTTAAAACTGGATGAGTGCTCATGACTGCCTATTCATTTCAAAGCAGCCCACACTTTTCACAGAGTCACAGACACTGGGGAATTATTTAGAAAGAAAGCATCAACTTTTAGATATTAAAGAACATGCCAAGTAAAAATAGACTATTCTAGCACCGAGCAGCAAGTTTGCTTGCTCAAGGACACATTCAAAACACAAGAAATACCACACTGTTCTTCAGTAATAAGTATGCACTTGAAAACGAAAATTCTCCCAACTGCTGCAGGAAACTTTTCTGAAAATTCTCAAACATTGTGCAGCACTGGGGCTGCTTGTAAAAACATTTCACACCTAGCAGTCCAAGATTTTCTCTGCTAAAATTAGACAGTCATTTATTTTTGCAGGCAAATTACAGCTCTCTAAAAGAGAATTGTTGACTAGCCCCAGATTTCTTCATCGTGTCTCTGTACTGGGCCATTTTTGTGGACACACCCTGTCTCTGTTCCTCAGCTCCTCCCTCCTTCTCTCCCCCTCTCTCCCTTCCTTCCTTCCTGCCTATCTTCCTTCCTCCCTCTTTTCTTTTCTTCCCTTCTCTCCCTTCCCTATCAGTTCCTTCTTAGTTTCTTCCTCCTTCTCGCCTTTATTTTCTTCTTCCTTCCTCCCCTCATCCTTTTCTTGCTTCCTATGATGCTGGGTTCATACCCAGGATATCACACTACCGCTAATCTATATCCCCAGCTTCACCTCGCATGCTTTATATCCCTGCTATAGTTTAGATTTTGGAACTTGAAAGTACCCCAAAGTTAGGTCATGAGGGCATGCCATTAAAGGAACCCCCGTCTCCCTCCCCTCTATTCCCTTTGTTCTCCTTTTGCTTCCCATGAAATAAGCAGTTGAAATACCCCATGTTCCCTGCCATAATATACTGCCCTGCTCCTATGACAATAGGACTAAGAGAGCATAGATAGAAACCATGAGTCAAAATAATCCTTTCCATCCTGTAAGTAAATGTCCTAGCTATTTTGTCCCCATGATAAAGAGATGACAAACAGGATCTTTTTGCTAATCTTGAATGGAAACGCAGCCTGTCCTTTCTTAGACTGTAAGTGGCAGTGGGAACAATGGTTTCCCTTCTGCATCTGACCTGATTAGCAATGAACTTAATATGTGATGTTTCCGAGATGCATTTGTGAAGGTACCGGACATGAAGTTTTCATTTTAGCTAGAGAGTAGCCTGGATCTATCTACCTTTCGTTTTTCAATAACAGAGAGTGCTGATCCTTGGATTTAGGTGGTTTTAAATCGCAGTTTTCTTACTTATTTGTGTGACCATAAACCAACGATTTATTGCTCTGAAGTTCAACTTCCCATTGTATAAGATGAACAGAATAATAACTATCTTTTGAGACGATTGGGGAGATTACTAGTATTTAAGCATATAACAGTGTCTAGAGTACAGCGAGGGTGTTGTAATTTCAGTCATCATTACTGTAGCTACCAGCCTGTCACTCCAAGGAAAATGCATAGGAAGTAGTAGGTTTCAGGAAGGTAGACACAATCCTCAATGGGAGTTCCTCATGGAAGTTTATATCTGAAGGCTCTAACAGGAAGTCATACAATGTGGGTCTGCAAAACCACATTTCATCAAAAGACCAGTTTTCCATAAGCCACCTGTATTCATTTATTAATGTTGCCATAGCACGTTATAGTGGTCCTCACTATTCACTGGGGATATGTTCTGAGTCCCAGTGCACACCAAAAGCTCTGGAGAGCCCAGGACTCTACATACACCGCTTTCCTACTCATAACCACCTGTAAGAAGGCTTGACTTGTGAATCAAACTCCATAGTGATTAATAATAGCAAATAATAACAAAATAGAATTAGGGCAGCATACTGCAGTAAAAATTATTTGCAACTTAATTGACAAATTTTTAGTTATTATTTTAGATTATGCTCACATGTACAGCTCTGTGTGTATGCATGCTTATGTGCTTGCTAGTACCCATGGAAGCCAGAGGCATCAGATATCCCAGAGCTGGAGTTAAAGGCAGTTGTGAGCTGCCTGATATAGGTACCTGGGAACTCAACCTGGGTCCTCTGCAAGAACAGTGTATACTCTTAACCACTGAGTCCCCTCTCCTGAATTAGTACATTTTTAAAGTACATTTTTATTTGTTTTGTGTGGTGGTGGTTGTGAGGGGTTATGCATGTCTTGGTGTTTGTGTGGATGTCAGTGGGCAACTTGAGAGGTTTGGTCTGTCCTTCCACTATGTGGGTGCCAGGGGTTGAACTGGGTTTTTGGACTTTGCTTCATTACCTGCTGAAGCACCATTCTAGTCTCTATTTTTATTAATTTTTTATTATTATTTTTGAGACACAATACCCTGTAGCCCAGGATGGCCTCCAACTCACCTTGAATTCCTGACCCTCCTTTCTCTACTTCCAAAGTGCTTGAGTGCTTGTTTGATTTTTTTCCTCCTGGGATTTATCATGTAATATTTTTGGAATATGGTTGATGACAGGCAATGGGAAAGTATTTATTTACAAATCTAAATACAAATTTAATGACTCAAAAAAGTTTATGTATATAATTATGGACACATATAGTATCTTTTAGTTCGGGAGGTTAAGATCCAGGTTTTTCTGTGGGTGATTCTTCGAGATGTCTGACAGAGAAATTCTGTCTCCTTACTTTTCCTTGTGTTTCTTGGCTCGTGATCCCTTTAGTCGTCTTCAAAATCAGTGGTATGGTATCTTTCTCTACCCTCACTTCTCTATCGCATCTGTTTACAGACTCTGAACCTTCTCCTTCAGAAGAACCTATGTAATTGGGTAACACTTTTCCCCCCATACTGAACTAATTCCACTCATCACCCTAATCATTATCCTAGGGGTTCTTGGGATCAGAACATGGATACCTTAGGGGACGTAGGGTTGTGGCATTATCCTGCCTAATTCTCTCCTAGAGAGAAATCAGGGTTTTGGAGAAACCAATCAAGAAAAACCCTGTCTTTCTTTGCTGAAGAATGCATTGGAGGAAGAAATAATACTGACCTCAGGTCATATCATCTCAGTAAACGATAAATGTGGTCTGCCAGCCCAGGTACTGACATGAAATGGATGCTGAAGTTGTTGATGGATGGAGAGGCTATGTCACAGTATAGCCTATGTTCAAATAGCCCCAAATATAGCAGCTTGACATTACATAACAAAGCCAAGGTCATTCCCTTCAGTTCACAGCTCAGCTAGGTATTGAGTTACCTTAAATCACTCACAGAAGAATGAAAACAAGGTACTAAAGCTCAGAGACACAGATCATAGCCACACGGACTTTGTTACATATATAACTACCTTTGTTTTATCCTCATTTATTGTTGTTAATTATTTTTCCTGATGTATGAATTAATCTTTATTCTCAGTGATGTATGTGAGGGAATAAATGTAGTATCTGCATGTACAGTTTGCTACGGTCCTCAGCTTTAGGCATCTATTGGAGCTCTTAGGACATGTCCACTGTGGTATGGGAGCTACTATAATGGTGTAAGACTGGGAGAGAAAGAAAGGTAAAATGCTATCTGGGAATCATGGAAAAGGTGAGCCAGCTCAGGTTCCTGAGAAAGAGACCAGGGTTAAACACGGGTGATGCATGTTCCCTCTCATCTGACATTACTAGCTCCTATTATATTTGGAGTGCAAATAAAGGAAGAATCTGAAGCTGAGAGGTTTTCTGGATCTGCCTGAGGTCAGAGAACTGGCAGGTCTTCAAGGTCGCGGGAGGTTGTGTGTCTGAAAGGCTGGTGCTCTTCATCATTCTTGCCTTTGATTCCTCCACTTCCACACACCAGTTCTCTCATTTTTTTTTCTCTGTTAAATTCTGAGCTGGCTGTTCATGCCAAACTCTTCTATTTTTCCTACCACACAAGCTTCCATTGCTGCACTGAAGACCACCCTCAGCTCAGTGGACTCAAACCACCAGAATTTACCGTTGGACAATCTCTCTGGTTAGGGTCTTAGGGGGGATGCTTTTTCTGGGTGATGGTTAACCAGGTTCTCTCAGGTCAGCTGTGACGGTTGTCATCAGAGGGATGACTAAACTAGGGAAGCTTTTTATTCTGAGACAGGGTCTCACATAGCCCAGGCGAGTCTCAGACTGGCTACATAATCGAGGACGACCTTGGATAGCTGTGCTCCTTACTGGTTGTCCTGCATACATACATGAACATCTACACTACACCCCCCCAAACAGGATTTTCTATTTTTATATGGCAGACAGAGTCCACTATGGAATGCCTGGTTATATAAAAGTACAATTGCTTGATACATACACTCCTATTATTCTGTTGCAGTCTAGAGATTAACTTAGCCAAGACAGTAGTCCTACTGTTAAAACGTCACAAATCTTTACCCAGATCCATCTTTATAGCACCTGAGGCAGTCTGGGCCAGATCTATTTTCCATGTGTGCATGACCAGCTGAAGCAAGGAAGGTGAGTAAGGGAGAGGTGCTCATCTCTCCAAAGTCAAGCTTCTGCTGAAACAAAGCAGAAGTTCGTGTCTAAAAGGTGAGGAGTGGATGAATGATGGAGACTGTACAGGAATGTGTCGGAAGTCAGTGTGCTTGCTAGTTTATTTATAAATGTGTCAGAAGCTAGATTTATTTCAGAAGAGGGAATTACAAATTAAGAAAACACTTCCATTATGATTAGGCTGTACGTAAGCCTGTGTAGCATTTTCTTAATTAATAATTATTAGGGGAGGGCCCTGCCCATTGTTGGTGGTTCCAACTCTGGGTAGGTGGTTCTGAGTTGTATAAGAAAGCAGGCTGAGTAAGCTTTGGGAAGCAAGCAAGTAAGCAACATTCCTTCATGGCTTCTGTTTCAGTTCCTACCTCCGGGTTCCAGCCTTGAGTTCCTGCTATGACTTCCTTCAGTGATGGGTTGTAATGTGAACTGTAAGCTGAAATAAACCCTTTCCTCCACCCGTTGCCTGTGGTCACAGTGTTTTACCACAGCAACAGAAACCCTCAGTGAGATAGCCCACAAGAGAGTGAATGGATTCAGAAGACCTTCAACTTCAATTATTTACCAGTCATGAATCACTTGTTGTTCTTAATAATGAAATGCTGAGAGGGGCTCAAACAAATTATGGATTTCTTCTTTCTTATTTAAAAGAATGGTGGTGGTTTGTGGTTCAGGGCTGTATGGAGGCTCTGGCAGATTACTATAGATGAAGCACCTGTACTTTGTACCCTGCCATTCCCAAAGTAAAATTTCCACTATTAAGTCATGAGTGGGATGCTCAAATTCTAGCTCTCAGAAAGGAGAAGAGCAAGAGAGAGGATAGAAGCCCCTTTACAAGCTCCTGCCCCAATTTCTGCATATGGCTCACCATCATTCCTTCCTATAAAGAAGCAAGGAAATATAAGTTTGTTAGCTGAGCACATAGTTCATAGTTCAGGCACAAAGGAACAAAGGATGCACAAACAGGAGCTCTGCCAAACCTAAGCCAGGGGAAATAAGAGATCCTTTTCAGATCATTTACTGTGCGCTGGTACTGGGATATAGATGACTTCATTAAATGGCCCCAGGAGCATCTGAAATAAGAAGTGGTTACAGATTAAGCAACTGGGGCTCTGAGATGTTCAGTAACTTCGTGGAGGTGACGTAATTAGTAGCAGAGTCAGTGTTTCCAGGAGCTGCTGACTTATCTTGGGAAGTTACAGGAGACAAGACTGCTGTTTGCAATAACCGCTTTGAGTTCCTGTTGCATTACTCTTCTGGGGTAGAATTCCTGCAGACCAACGTAGTGTCCTAACATGAACGTCTCCTGTCATTACTAAGTCACTTCAAAGTGTTTGAGACAGGGAGGCAGGAGATAAATTATCATTAGTTTTACCCCATTCTTACAAGTTTAGCTGTACATCCATTGAGAGCCTCTAATGGGCAGGGTGTTTTCATCGAAGCTGTGCTTTGATCACCAATCAAGATCACCTCTCACATGAGTGTTCTTTTCCCTTGGTTAACCATTTTGCTGTCTCAGAACAGGACATTATACTTAGTCTCTTAAACCTGATATATTTTTTCCATACTAATTAAATGACTAAGTGTGAATTTTCTACTGTGAAAAGAAGAGCAGAGCTCTGCTATCTTTCTCCCCCACTTCTTTATTATCAATACAGTTAAGCTCAGCAGTGAATGAGTGAGGTTTTCAAACAAAGCCTATTACTCATACAGTTGCTGATGGGAAGTCCAGCCAGACTAAGCAAATGCCATTGGGTTTTTAGAGATATAGGAGCTTTAAAAAGGGAGGTTTTCTCACACCCATGAACAAAACAAGTCACACCTAGGAGACTTAACTCTGGATCAAATGTTCAACGCCTGGATCACATGCTGGATGTCACTGTCTTCCTGACCACATTCCTGGCGCTGAGTTAACAAGATGAATCTACCTAACTCTTTCTCATTTTTTTTTCCCCAAAGAAGATCAAAATCTCATTCTGTTAACATACCTCTGAGCTTCTAAATGCCAGAGTGCAGAACATTTCACCTCCCCTAGCCACTGGTCATTGCAAATCTATAGCTACGCTAGGTATACAGTGGGTACTCTAATACTTACGCAATTTATGCAAGCAAATGCATTAGTTGGCTTTTTTGTTGCTGCGATGAGACGTCTGAATCATGCTACTTAAGAAGAAAAAGGTGTATGTATCTCACTGTTTTGTAGGATCAAGAGGATGACACTGGTGTCAGCCCAATCCTGGTGATAGAATTCTGAGCTGAATTATATCAAATCTCATAGCCTTGGAGCAACAGTTGAAGTTCTTAAGAAACAATCACATCTTTATACAGGAAGCTGGAAAGAGCTGTGTGGGTCTGGGCTAAGGCTTTAATAGTAATCCTTCCACCAGAACTACCAAGGAGTTGTATGAGGACACCTTAACCTCTACCTGGGAGTGATACCCTGATTGACATCAGCACCTTCTTTTAGTCCCCACTTCCCAACACTGACTGTCACCCCAAGGACTGAGTCTCCACCACATCATCTGGGGGAAAGAGAATATCTAATGTCCAAACCATATCTAACTTTCAAATCTTCAAATCAAGATAGAAGGTTCCCTTGTTATGTTTGAGATCTGAGGATCTAACCAGGATCATGAGTGTGGCTTCCTCTTCACTGCTTTTCTTCACCCTGTCATACCCAGCCTTCACCTCCACTGGTGTCATGACATGCTCACCAAAGGATGGCCTTCTCAACATCCTTTCTCTGGCTGGTTTGATAACAGCATCGGTTAAGGTTGGCTTGACCTTGTGGCCACTTTCTTCCTAGTCCCAGCTATGCTAGCAGTTTGCCTCTCCTTTTCCTTCTTTGACTCTATTTCCATTACTCCTTGGCTTTTCTTAGACCTCTTTGTAGAAAGCTTTTGATGCTTTTTGTCTACTGAACATGCCCATGTATCCTTTCCTTTTAGGATTTAACCCACACACATTATCTCCATATTCTATCTGCAGGCTACTCCTAACTTGGTTTTTCTCCCCATGTTTTCTGTTTTCACCACATCCGTCCACCATGCAGCAGCTGGAGGTCTTGTGCCATGAGTGTTAGGTTGGAAGTCACTAACATACATGGACTTTCACTCACCTTCAGTGTGCTCACATACCTGTATTAATGTCCCCACACATTCTCCCATCCGCACCCTCACAAGCATTTTCACCATAATAGCTTTCTAATTTTTGATTCATCACCAAAATATCTCAGAGAATAATCATCAAGGTGGCTTTGACATATCCATTCCATTTCTAAAGCCAACTACTTCTTGGACACCAATGGGATCTCCTTCTGTGATCCCCTCTCAAGAGAATTTCTCCTGATACATTTTTTTTTTCACTTTAAAAGAAACTTTTAACCTTGTAGAAGAGTGAAATAGCATACAGGATTCCTATAATGCATAATTCAGCTTTTCTTAATAATAATGCATATTATTGCCATCGCACAGTTATAAAAGTGAAGTGAACATTAACCTAACATCACTAGCTAAAGTGCAGACTTTACTCACATTTCAGTTGTCTTGCTAATGTTCTCTTTTCAGTCACAGGACTCTGTGAAGCACTTGGTCATCATATACCTCCCCAGTTTGTGACACAGGTGAAGCCCATCCTCACCACTCTAACTTTCCCTTCCTGATTGTTACAGCTTGGGGGAGAGACTATGTGACTACATACAGAAGTCACTTCCCCTTGACTTTCATCGTCCATTAATTTTAGCATTTATCTGAGAGTATATCTCATCACAATTCTTATATCAGTATGAGGCATTTCTTTTTTTCCTTAGTGTGTAGTGACTGTTCCCAAAATATCTGGTTTTCAAAGGATAGGAGAAGTTGTGAGTAGTTTCCTTAGCATTTACTGTGTGCTGGGATTACACTAGGCTCCTGAGTGGCCACTGGGTCATTTCATGGCCGAGGTAACTCTTTGAATAAGGTACAATTATTCGAATTTTACAAATTAGCAAAGAGAGATCTGGAGCAGCCAAAGAACCTGTTGCCCATGACTAGTACAATGCAGACAAACTCCTATCCAACCATATATTATTCTGAAACCTGGCGGCTTAATCCCTACAAAGTGCTGAGTCACATTTCATCGAATACCTGTTTTTATCAGAAATCCTCCAAGAGAGTCGCTTGCCTGCAGATCTGAGCCGATAGCACCTCCCAGGCTTAACAAAGCTCCTTAAACTCTAATATTCCCCTCAGAACACTTCAGCAATTCCCCTTAAGGACAGGATGAGGTCTGAAAGTCTTAACTCACTCTGAAAGCATACAACACCCGATCGCAAATTGATCTTCTGCCTCTTCCCTTTATCATTTTCCCACTCCAATCAAATTTTCTTTTTACAATGGCCTATCTGCTCATTGTGCTTTCTATCTTTGCCCTGCCTTTCCATTTCCTTTAGTTTGGAATGCTCTCTCTGATCCCTTCCTCAAACTCCTCTCCTTGGTCAAGTGGTAATCTCATTAGCACTGTCTTAAGTACACCTGCAGAATCTGTCTCAATCCCACTTCTGTCACTAAAAACCACACCTAAGCTTCCACCTTCCCATTCCTGGATTACTTCCCGCTGGTTTCTCGTACTCCTGTTCTTCTTGCCCATGGTATACTCTACACAGTGGCTGGGATGCTATTCCGCTGAAGAACCTTCTGTCAGATGTTGAAATGGCTCCTTTTTTATCCTGGTCTACATCAACATACATAGAAAGGCCAGGAAGACCTGTCTACATCTTTTCTCCCAGTTCACCATCGCCTCTGACTGGATCTCTTTCTGATCACCGTTCCTTGCTCTAATCCAGCTACACTGACCTCACTGTTGCTGATAGAATGTTGTAGGCACAGTGTGCTGCAGGGCTTTTTTTCCTGGCAGGTTTCTCTGCCTAGAGTGATCTTCCTTCGGACATGCACATAGATAGCCCTTTGCATCTCATTCTCCTTCAGTGTTTACTCAAATGCAGCTTCTCAGTGAGTCCTTGGACCATGTTCTATTTTCAGTCTCCATTGCCTTACACTATTTTCTGCTTCTGTAGAATCTTCTGGCTTTTAATAAACTCTACACTTGTTTTTTGTACTTTTAACTTATTATCTATCTGACATATGACATATATCTATCTGTGCTTTAAATACAGGTTGACTATATACTTTCAAATATTCAAGTGTTGGGAGCCTGGTTCTTGGTGATGTTCAGAAGTAGGGCCAAATTGGAGGTTTAAAAAAAAATTGAACCCTTTCTTTAAGGCAGCCTTCTATCTTTTCATGTAATGTTTCTCAGTCTCACACATCCCACTACAGGGCCATCCACCCAGGGACCCTCCCTAGAGCTGGGCTGATGGGCCAACAGGCCCTTAAGCATCCAGAACTGTGAGCTAAATAATCTTTATTACCCAGCCTTTGGCATTTTATTATAGAAATGAAAACTGACGAACTAAGTTGGCAACAGGAGAACAAGGTTCTTGTCTGTTGTGTGTATCTGGAGCACCTAGGACAGATCCTGGTATATAGAAGGTCCTCAGGAAGTTACTACTAAATGATTTGAGTATCTCATTCAGAAATGATTTCTTCTTCCTTTTTCTCCTTGTGAAATAAACAATGCCTGAAACATTTCTTCATCATGCTTATTAGTTAATTTTCTTATTGCTGTGACCAAGTACCTATAAGAAGCAATTTAAAGGATGTGTTTATTTGGGCCCCATTGGTTCTGCTGTCAAAAAGCATAGAACAGACAGAAAGTGGGCTGTCATACTTCAAGACCCAGCCAGAGTGACCCACTTCTTCCACTGAAGCTATACCTCTTAAAGGTTCAAAAGACTTCCCAAACAGCAGCACCTGCTGAGGTCCACGTGCTCAAACATATGAGTCAATGGAAAACGGACATGCACATACTACTTGTTGAATTCCAGACAGGAATTTAAGTCTTCACAGAAGCAAGCAAATTGCAGCCACGAAGAGCAGCGGGTTTGTGGAAACACTACCTAAGCACCAAGGCAGCACACCTGGAGTTCAGCTCTAGCTTTTCCAGAGACTCGAGCCAAAATGCTGTCATGGCTCATTTTGTTTTGATTTTCATTAAAGTAAGTTTTAGAATGTCAATAGTAAAGTGCCTTACACTAATGATCTCTTCTCAATCTTCTTCCACATGGGATTAAAGAGGTTCATAAACACGGGATACACAACTCTATAACTCTAAGATCCAAACAGTTAAAGGATAGTTAAGGAAAATGAGATGAAGGAATTAAAAAAAAAATCTAGTTCACATCTGCCAGGAAGTCCTGTTCGTTTTTAGTAGCAGACCACACAACAAGCTCTGATCTTCAAGAGCTAAGGTCAAAAGTACAATAAAGCTGGTTGCAAGGGTCATGGCGTGTGTAAGATAAAAGATGTGAGATTGTGAAATTCCAGAGGAGATGGACTGTCTTATCATTCACTCATTTCTGGAACTTTATCTGTTTACAGGGAGGTGCAAATAAATGATTTTTTAAAAGTATGTGCTGGTAACTGCTACTCCTGTTGAGGCCACAGAAAGCTGTCTACAATTTTGTTTCTTTAAGCTTTTGAAAATGATTTTAATATATTTTATTTTTTAATGTGTATCAGTGTTTTGCCCTCAGTGTGTGTGTGTGCCACATATGTGCCCCCGGTGCCCTTGGAGGCCAGAAGAGGCTGTAGAGTCATCTGGACTTGCAGTTGTAGATGGATGCGAGTCCCCATGTGAGTGCAGGAATTGAATTTGGGAGCTCTGGAAGAGCCTTCTCTCTAGCCTCTTAATTTTCATTCTAGCATGTGATTTTATAGAATTATCCAGGAAATCACATGGAGAAGCTTCTAATCTAGTGTCTTACACTGGAAATATGTACAGATGCACACCCACACATAGAAAGAGATATAAAAATATATGGGTATATATACATTTATTTGTATGTATGTGTATATATACACACTTATATGTATATAATGCACATTTGTATAAACACACATGTATGTATATGTTTATATGTATATAAATACGTCTGTAAATATATATGTTTGCGTATACATTTGCATACAGTGTGTCTGTATATATATATATATCTGTATGTCTATTTATATGTTTGGAGACATATATATGTATATATCATCATGCTCAGCTGACATTATAAATGTACAAATACTGTGGAAGCTATTTTTGGCTTTCTATACAAAAACCAAAATGTCAAACAACACTCCAATTTTCAATGAGTTTTGTTCTGTGCAAACAAAGTGTTATTTATAAAGCAGGCTGTGTTTTCTTTGATGAACTCTTTTATGCATTAGATGCTCATGAACACTTGGAGGCTGAAAGATTAGCTTCGTTTGTGTGTCTCTTGTGACTAATTCAATTCTGGGTGATGACTGGTTATGCCCTGTATGATAGCTTCTTACTGCTCTGAACTTGTATATGCTTTTGGTCTTTTAATCCAGCCAGTCTGCTGGCCTCTTCATCACTGACTTTATCTTTCTTAGGAAGCTATTCTCCTATCTTGGTCATACCTGTCCTATAGCTAGCTCATTGTTAAACTTTGATATTATATACTGTACTCACAATTTTCTCATCCATACTAATATTTCCCTCTATTCTTTAAGACTTTTGACCATTGATTCTGCCACTTTGTTTTCCTCTGAGAAACTTGTCATATCCAATTTTCCCTGAACCCCAGGTCTCTAAAGTTGATCATTAACGCTCCTCCTTTGAACAGACTCTAGATGCCTCTCCACTCACCTGGCACCCTCATCTCTCATATCCAATCCAACCTTCTTTTACTCTATGCTTCATTACTAACAAGGAATTGTGTTCTTACAACATATTCATGGGACATATAACAATGATTGATTGGTTTCTCCTGATACGTAACACTACCAAGACCAGGTGAGATGAAGTGCAGCTTGGTGATGCTGATATTTTCTTAGGTTGCGTTCTTACCCACATAAGCAACTCTCTTGTGCTTATGAAAGATGCTTCTTTCCTTCTTCCCTCCTTTCCTCCTTGTGCTGAGGATTGAACCTAGGTCTCTGTGCTTGTTTAGAAAACACTCAACAGCATGCCAACTTTTGACTCTTTAATTCTGTGGCTGAAGAGAACTCTCACATTTTCCTGTTCACTCTTCATAAGTGGGGGCTATTACTTTCATTCGCAGCCCTCAAGTCTTACTATTCCTTTGATGGATCCCATCCTTCCTCATCTACTCAGTAAAGTACTTCACCGCTACCATTGACCCTGTTCCCTCCCACACAAACTGTCCATCTTCTCCTTTATTCATCGACGGTCTCCTACAGAGCTATCTTTAACAGCTTCCAAGCAGGAAATATAGCTGCTTCTCCCCTTTGAAAACCTTCCTGGGGTCTTAGTTTCCACTATCTATCACTGTCCTGGGTCTCTGCACCCATTTGTACAAAAATGTTCATTGGAGTGGTTTACTCACCCTCGCTCCTTCTTCATGTACTGTTCTTTCCTAAGTCTCCCCAATCATGATTAAGCATCAAGCAGAGTTGATCTCTCCTTCCTTTTGCAAACACCTGACATTTGTTCCTCTTCTCTTCCCTAACAAATCTTGCTTCTCCTGTACTCAACTCTTGGTTATTTTCTTTAACACCTTGCATACCTTGGGGGATCTTAACAGTACTGTCACATAAGGATTGTCTTTTGATCAATGATTTCCAGAGTTATATTCTACCATGGGCCTCTGTCCTAAAAACTCCAGTCTCAACAGTTACCCAACCACCCGACCCGAAGAGTGAGATTTAATTCCATCTTATGACATGTCCTAAACAAAATAACCATGCTCAGCCCTTCCCACCCACAGTGCATGTCATACCCATTTAATTAAAAATATAACATTGAGATATTCTTGATTCTTTTCTTCCTTGAAAATAGCACATCGATGTATCAACAGGAACAATTTGAGATAACTTGAATAACACAATCAGTTTTGCCTCCTAATGTCTTATCAGCTGCACCATAATCTAAAATATCATCACTGTGTGCCTTGGTTATTGATACAGTGGCCTTTCACAATTAATTCTCTGGTGTGGGCTTTAAAGTATAGTTATCACATAGTATTTCATCCTCAGTCAAAACCCTTCATTATTTCCCTATCACACTCAGAATTTCACACCTACTCCATGTCACTGTTTCCCAGGATGCTTTCTGCCCTCTGTGTGCCTCATCTACCATTCTCTCTTTCACTCAGTTCACGTCACCACTCTGGGTCCCAGGTGCAGCTTGATGATGACATACCTACTCCTGCTCCCGGGCCTTTGAACTTACTGTTCTACTGTGCAGTCTTTCACTAGTCCGTGTTCACATGATCTGCCCACTCATTTCATTCAGTTTCCTCAATTGTTTCTTCCTTAGAGGGAGGTTCCCTGATACCTCTTTTAATGGATTATCTATGTCCTGCCCATCCTTCTGTCCTACTGTAGCACATGGAGGCTCTTTGCTTCATTCACTGTGGAATGTCTACCATTTAGACCAGTTCATGGCACAACAGAGCTCTAAGCAATATTGAAATGTGGATCAGTAGCAGACAGGAAAAGTGATGTGCATCCAAGGATGAGGGAAACCATTCCTGCATCCAGAAACTCCTGGTCTTGTGTATGTCTTGGTCATGCCTGAAATATGCCCCTAATCAGGACCAGCGGCCTCAGCATCATCTGGAAGCTTAGAAGAAGGATAAACTCTCAGGCCCCACCTGAGTTAACTACCATTAGGGTGGGGACAGGCACCTGTGTTGGAACAAGCCCTATTGGCATGTCTTATACACATGGGAGTTTGAGTCTCATGGTTCTAGTGGGACAGTCAGATTTCAGATAAGCAGTTTCAGTACCCCGAAAGTACATGTCATCAGCAAATGCTAGGTATTCTTGGTAAAGGCCGGCCCTTTGAGCAAACAAATCCTAACTCATGTGCCCTTTTCCATTTTCTGATATTAATTGCTACTTTTTTTATCATTTGCTTGCTTCTTTGTTTTCAGGTAGGATTTTATGTAGCCCAGGCTGGCCTGAAACTTGCTATGTAGGCTGAATAGCTGTTAGCCTTGAACTCCTGATCCTCCTGCTCCCATGTCTTGTGTTGAGGTTACAACTGTGCATGCCATCATCCTTGGCCATCACTGTTCTACAGTAAGTGAAGTTATACTCTGAATGGAAGGGAAAAACCAAAACCAAAAACAAAACAGCAGGTCCAGGGCCAAGGGAGCCATATCCTGACTTAACCAGTTTTATAAATCCAGTTGAACAAGGCTGTAAGTCTCTGGAGGCTAGCCCAATCTGCCTGCTCTTGAAACTACAAGAGTCTTAAGACAGATGGGAACAACAGGCTCAGTGTTGCCTGGTGAAAGGCAGCAGAAGCCTAGACAATAGAAGCCACTCACACTACAAGGATTTAGTATAGAGTCCGGATCGAAATCTCAGTGGAAAGTTAACGTTGCTCCAAGAACAGGCCAGGCAGATTTTGGCCCCACTCTGTCTGTGCTGACCACGTGTGAGCTGCTTGGGTGAGGTTTCTGGCTGCTTTTAACAAGAGCTGCTCTCAGGCAGGATTTTAGCCAACACCAGGGGGCTGTTTTGCTACCGCCCTGTCAAATGCTGGTCAGCCTGCCCAGGTCTTCGATTTCAGCTTCAGATAAGACAAGACCTCCTGGACTGTCCCATCTCAGATCTCTCTCCTGAGCAAGGCTGTGTTAGGATTTAATGTCCTGAATACCAAGGAATTGCTATCAGTGGATAAATCAACAGGGAGCTCCGAGAAAATTAGGTAGACTTTAATCTTATTTAAGAACTTGGAGTCATTGCAAGAAAAGTTTTTCAAAAGGGATAAAATGGAAGAAGGGTTGGAGATGGGAGAAGAGAGAGGCACAAAAGAGAAGAAAAAAGGAAGAGAGAGAGAGAGGAGACAGAGGGTGGGGGAGAAAAGGAGAGAAGGGAGGAGGAGTGAGTTCAACCAGGATTTATTCCAGTGAAATTATTGGCTACTTCAAATCTTCCAGGATAGGCAGAAGCCCATATGAAAACAGTTAAACGCTATTCGAAGAGAATCCAATACGTTAAGAACATGATAGGGGAGACTGAATGGAAAATTCTGTAATTGCTGTGTTCATATTTCATGGTAAAATATATTCAAGATTAACTGCATTCTAATACAATAGCACATTTATCCAAAACAGTCGGGGGCAGCCTGGTTGGGTGGGAAGAAGATAGTGCGTTCACAGAATTCCCTGTCTTCTTTCATGGCCTTGAGCTACCAGTACTGAACTGAGCATCTCCAGGAAGGAACTGATCAGCAGACCCACCCTGGCTCAGGTGGGGTGTGCTGGCCACCCTGGGAGCTGAGAGGGTCTGAGCAGTCCCCCTAAGGCCCTCTGTGGCTCTCACAGCCATCCACTGAATTTGGAAACCAGTCAGTTTTTCTGGAAATATACACAACATTAAACCACAGGCTGAGTTTTAGGTATGTTGTAAACAGTCTTACAGTGAGAGCAAAAATAGTCCCCTTTGATTCCCTGCCTGACAGTTCTTGCTCTTAAGGGTAGCTAAGAGGATGAAGGAGCTGGGGATGGGGAGGGGGTCTAGGAGAGAGAAAGAGCAGTAGGAGAGAGAAGAAGAGAAGAAAGAGCAGAAAGAAGAGAAGAGGAGGGAGAGAAGAAGGGGAGGAGCAGGAGGAGATGGGGAAAGAGGGAGTGGAGAAGGAAGAGAGGCTGGGAGAGAGAAGAGACAGAAGGGTAGGAGCAGGAGGAGATGGGGAAAGAGGGAGTGGAGAAGGAAGAGAGGCTGGGAGAGAGAAGAGACAGAAGGGTAGAAGGAGAGAGAGGAAGGAAAAGGAAGGGAGGCCGAGGGAAGAGGGGGAGGAAGAGAAGGAGGAGGGGAGGAGTCTTGTCAGTTGTGGTCCTGAGTCTTGGAGAGAAGGAACCTGAAATACTTTGGACTGCTCCACCAGGTAAAATGTTCAGATCTCCAGGGCAAAAATTCCTGGCAGGATCCTCTGGGGAACAGAGACTCCTGGCCTGTCTGAAGATAACCAAAAGCTGGCAGAGCCACTGGCTGCTTGCTTGCCTGGTCTTCTGACCTCAGAATGTCCCTTGGATTTGGGGTCCATGCAAATATGAGCATGAGACAGGAAATAAAGTCTCAGCAGACAACCAGAGTGAATTTCCTAGCAGGGCCAGTTCACCTGGCCTTCCCATGAAGAGAGGGGATTTTCCAGGCTTTCCCAGTTCTCAGTGTACATCACATTCGGGGAAAGAATAACTGGGGCCCATTTATGTATGGCAAGGAAGGAAAACTGGAAGAAAGAGGAACGTCAGTGATGTTTATAGACTCTGCATATGTAAATGGAAGATATTTAAGAGAAACAATACTGATTTAGTTAATATTTTACTGTCAAAACTTTCCCAATGAGTCAGATAGTGACATTTTTGTTTTACTGCCCTCTACTATATTTCATTACATATTTATAGTTTAACAGTTTTTTTTTTTTTTTTTTGGAATGGCACTTTCAACTGAATTTTGAAAATGTAGTGAAGGATAGCACAGTGGGTAAATTGCTAAACTTGAACTTGGTAAACCAGGTAACAATTCCAGGCATGGCAGTACCCTTTTGTAATTCCATAGCTGAGTTAAGAGAATCCCTGGGGATCTAGCTGGTCTAGACGGTGCATGTGTTCCAGGCCAGCTGAGGAGAGACTTGGTCTCAAAAGAGGCGGACAGCCTTCCTGAGGAGACACTCATGGTCATCCCTTCTCATTACCTCACACCATTGTGCGATGCACAGGAACACACCCAAAATATAACTACCTGCTTAGTTTTACTGAATTTTCCCTTATATTGCTGTTTCCCTGAGCAGTTGACTTTGTTTGTTTGTTTCATTTTGTTTTTTGAGATAGGGCTTCTCTGTTGTAACTCTGGCTGTCCTGGAACTCACTGTGTAGACCAGGCTGGCCTCGAATTCACAAAGATCTGCCTGCCTTTGCCTCCCGAGTGCTGGGATTAAAGGCGTGTGCCACCACTGCCCAACAGTTGACATCTTTTAAAAGGCTTTGCTCCTGAGTCTGCAGACTCACAGTTTGAGCCCAACATCTTCTTTGCTTTTACTTACAGATATAGATCCAGAAATTTCATATGACTTTAAAGAAATTTCTCGTGTACCGCTTCAGTTAGCTCCTTGGGCCTAAACCTAAGCTTTGTACTTTGTTAATTGCTCAAAATTGGAAAAAATTACATATTTTTTAAAATGTAGTCTTCTCATTCATAAATTAATTGTAATATCCCTTACATAGGGTTGCTATTTTGATGGAAATTACATTTGAAAAATATTAAAAATTTTAAATTTGAAAAACATTTTTTGAATTTTTTCAAAAATTAAATACGTAGAACAATCCCTATCAAAGTGCCAGTAATCTAGTTAAAATACTAATTAGTCGGTTATTCATCTAATAATCCAACTTTTACTCATTGACTATTCAGTGTTACGCTCCCTCTGACTCTGCAGCTGTAGTTAGTCTCTTTTGCCTGGATGTGATTCAACTCTTCGCTTAATTAAACTATACCCTTCAGGTCTGAGCTCAAATTCCACTTCCTGTTGTAGTTTCATTTGTACCCCCAGAACAGATCAGCTTCTCAATGTCCTGAGTTTATTTCTTAATTATATTTATCAGAGTTTGTAATTATGCACTTGGCTTTTACCATTTGGTGACTGTCCCTTATGGACCATGTACCTCTTAAGAGCCTCAGAGTACGGTGAACCAGGCCAGCTTTTCCTCACTGTAATATTCTCAGTGACTAGCAAAGAGTACGCTCATGACATAGGGGCTGCCTGAATCAATAAATAAATGTGTCATCACTGTATAGGACATTAGGAAGTCAAAGATCAATAGTCCCTGTCCTTACACAGGCTAGAGCTAACAACAGGTTGCAATCTGGTCTAGAATGAACTTCTGCTCAGGTCAGAGATGGGGAAAGTCCTACTTAAAGTGATGACAATTCAGAGACTCACATAACCCGTTGGCCTAATTACTGACTCTGCCAGCTGCCAAGCAACTAAGAGCATGGTCCCAACCCAGTAAGAATCTACCTAGTAAAGCAGGGTAATGGGCCTCATTCCCTTCAGTAAAAGGTGTTTGGGGACCCTGTTTGTCTCCTTTATTCTTGGATAATTTTGCATTTACTCATGAACTCAGGTGCAGCTGTGGTTCTCAAGGGACAGACAGTTTGCTAGGGTTTGGGCTAGTCTGCCATTTTGGACATTATGCTTCATTATACCTCCAAATCTTGGTTGGTATTAGCATCATGTAATCCTATATAATGTGCAGGGAAGTGGAGACGGAATACCCCCTCCAGATCATATCAATTTCCACTTCCTTTTGGACTTAAAAACAATAGCTTTACAGTGATGAACACCATCCACATCCACTCGGTAAGAACAGTAGCTACTTAACAAGTGGCTACAAGCAATAGAAAACAGAAAATGGCAGATGTGGACCCTATGTCACTGTAGCTGGCCCTGTACTCTAGCTGTTTCCCTCACTTAGGGAATAGGCTCTGGTTTCTCACCTCCCAGTTTATCACTGTAGGTTTAAGTCTTGATTGAAAACTTAATTCTTCCAGTTGAGGCCTGAGCGCATGCTCTTTATGATTTCCCTTCTTTTCAGGGGCACTTTCCCTTCTCTTCAGGGGCACTAGGCTCACTCCCTAGGTTTCCTTGACAAAGTTTGAAACCTTGCCAAGGTTGACCAGATGCTCTCAGTCCTGGCTAGTCTTAGGATAGTCGCAAACTTCATTCCCAGTCTTCTGTCCACTTTGGTTCCTAACACACAGGAAATAGGTTCCAGATTTTCTTAAACAATGAGGAGATTTATAATTCCACATAATTGGAGATCACAAGCTATGCAGGTCTTAGTGGAGCAAAGGACAAACCCAGGTGCTTTGCCATCCAGACCACAGGCTTCATTCTCTGGTTGATTTCGTTTACCCTTTCCCAGTTGCTGTCAGGTGAAGGTAGAAATGTATAGTATAATTTAATTAGTTGATTATAATTAATTAGTTATAATTAGTTGAAGAACTTCTCCCCCAAAAGACCAGATCAGTGGTTCTCAAGCTGTGGGTCACAAACCATTTGAAATTTAAAAGACCCTTTCATGGGTGTTATCAAAGACCATTTCCATTATCAGATATTTACATTATAATTCATAACAGTAGCAAAATTACAATTATGAAGTAGCAATGTAAATAATTTCATGGTTGGGGGGGTCATCACATAATGAGGAACTGTATTAAAGGGTTGCAGCAATAGTAAAGTTGAGAACCAGTGGGCCAGATAAAAGTCATTTTAATCTCTAAAGAGCTAACATGAGTCACATGACAGCTGTGGTCTAAAAGCACTTGCTGATTGGCTTGCAGCTGAATTTCTGAACCGATTACTGGCAAGGAAGAAATGATTTATGTAAATAACATACCAATGGATCCTGGGTCTTCATGAAATTAGCATTCAATAAATTTAAACACAGCGTGACCTCTGGTGACTTGCTTCTTTTACTTAGGATAATATTTGGAAACTTCCCCTGTGTTGTAGCATTCAGCAGTACCATTGCTTTTCATTGTAAATGATACTTCATTGTATCTATACTTTAATATAAAGTATGAATACTTTAATAACTCATTGGTGTGTATGTGAGAAAGAGAGGGGGTTGCAGGTGTATGGTGGATGTATATGTTTGTGTGGGTGTGTGCACGTGTGAATAGTTCACATGTGTGCATATGTATGTGGAGGCTCAAGGTTGGTATCAGGTGTCTTCTTCAATAATTCTTCACCTTATGATTTTTAAGTGTGTGTGTGTGTGTGGTGTGTGTGTGCGCATGTATTCATGTGTGTGGGCACATGTTTTTGTGGGTGTATGCTCATGTGCATGAATATGCAGAGGTCAGAGATTCATATCATAAGTCTTCCTCAATAGACTTCCATCTTTGTTGGTTTCTGGTCCCGCTCTTTACACATCTTCTCTAATTTAATCAGGATCTCTCCTTCATCTCCCTCATCTCCCTCATCTCATCTATCTCATCTTTCTCTCTCCCTCCCTCTCTCTCTCTCTCTCTGCTTGAACTTCAAGCTCACCGGTTGGACTAGAATGACTGGTCACCAGGCACCTGGTTCCTCTTGGATATTTTTGTCTCTACCTCTCCAGCTTTGAGACTACAGGGAATGCCACTTCACTTGGCTTTTCATATGGGTGCTAGGAATTCAAATTCAGGTCTCATGCATTTTACCAACATGAGCCATCTTCCTAGTCCCTAGACAGACCATATTTTTAATTCACTCATCAGTCGATGAGCATTGAATTGCTTCCACATTTTTGCTATCCTGATTGCTGTTTGGGGTGTTGATGTACACATTTTCCATGAGCATATGTTTACATTTCTCTTGAACACGCATGTCTGGGAGTACAACTGTTGGGTCAGATGGCCACTTTAAACTTTGGATGAATCGCTGGATTGTATTCCAGTGAAGTTGTACAAGTGTCATTCTTTCCTGATTTTCAGATGGAAATATACCTATTTATATTCTGTGACCATGATTTCTATAAACACACAAAGCATTGTTTGTAAGCTACTGCTACACACTGCTCTTGGCAAGGATGCGACCACACAAAGGGGAGACTATATGTTGTTTGCAACATTCCCAGGAACTGTTTGCCAATCCAGAAAAAAATGATCCCAACACACTATTAGTTGTACCTGAGTTATAAACAAAACACTTATGTTAGACTATATCTGTATTCTCAACCAGGGAGAGTTTAGTGCCTCAGTTGCAACATCTCCCCAGCCAATATTTTGTATCTGGGGAAAATTACTGCTGGCTTCTATCAGGCACAGTCCTGCCTGGATGGATGATCTACAGCCAGTCCCAGTGTGAATGGTATTTAGGGCTGGCACCTACTCCTAGTTCTCCAACTCGGAATGCTCATTGTTTCCATTTATCAACAGAAATATATTACATAAATATGAACTTGAGAGGAGTTGTGCCTGGGCCTTCTGTGGCAAAAAATCATGTAATCTTATTAGATGCAACTGTAAGTTATCCTCTGTATAACTAGAACTATAGATGGTTTTATGCCATATGCAGATTATTTTATTTCTGGGTAAAACTGGGAGATGCTATACATTGGAGTAACTAGAATGGCAAATAATGGGTTGAACTCCTTGGTGCTTAGCTTTAGAGCAAACTCAGCTTCTTTTAAGACAAATGAACCCTCTAGGAATGCTGTCCAGTCATTGAGGATGATAGAAATTTCAAATGTTTGCCAAGATCTTGACTTATAACTCTGTACCGTTCTCCTTCTCTCTCCTCTTCTGTCTTCCCTCCCCCTCTTTCCTTCCTCTCTCTTCTCTTCTTTTCATTATTTACAATAAAAAGCATTCGTAAGTAAAACTAAGGCAAGCAACAACTGTAATGACCAGAAACAGTTCAGTACCTTCTCAAATATAAACAAGGGCTGTTTCCACTATTGTTGAAGTCCATCTGTCCATTGCTTTTTATCGGCAGTATTGACGCCAGCTTTGCCCATCTTAGAACACAGCGCTAGTTAGAGAAAAATAGATGGTACACAGCCTGCGTGTGGGCCAAAGAAACTCCATGAAAGAACTGTCACGGGTAAAGTCAGAGCTGAAAACATTCCTTGCCTCTGGAAAAGCCATGCTCCCAACGTTTCTTGTGCTCTGTGCGGAGCAGCACATTTCTTCGCTGGTTTGTGAAGAAGTGCCCATTCTGGAGATGCCTCATTTACCTTTTCTCTGCAGGGTTCCATACTTCAGTGTACATGGGAACCCCAGCGCAACTATGTGCATTGCAGTGCAAATCAGATTCCTAGTGAACTGAACCGGGTGGGTAAGTTTGTAAACTGTTTATCTTACAAGTGTGTGAACCTGAGTTTGATCCATAGAACCCCTATTATAAAGGCTAGGCATGATGGTACATTCTTGGAATTTTAGAATTGGCCAAGCAGAGACGAGTGCATACCCAGGGATCACTGGCCAGCCAGGCTAGCCTACTTGGCAAGCTCTAGGCCAGTGAGAGATCTTGTCACAAAATAATTAGGTGGATAGCACTTGAGAAACATGTCTTCTGCTTCCTTGTACACACACACACACACACACACAGAGTCTTAGGTTCTACCCTCAGGCATGATACTCTTAGGAGTTTGGTGGGTGCCTGGGAACCGACATTTTAAACAAGATACTTTTTCCTCTTCCTCCCCTTTACTTTTCACAGTTCTCTAGACTGAATGGCTCTGGTAATCCACCCCCTCACTCCCCCCAATCCCCCACTCCCCCACCCCCCACTACAATGCCACCCCAATCCCCGACTGAGGCAAGGGCTGGGGGAAGTAAACAGAGCAGCCAGTATATCCTGCTGCAGTGAGCCTGCTTGGATCCATGTGTCAGTTCAGCTTTCTGACTGCTTACAGAGGCCCAGAAAATTGGCTGTTCTGGGACTGGCTGACATTCCCTTGCGATGGAATTTCCTTAGCTGCAGAACCTGTGGCCAGCAGCATGCTGTGCACAGATTTTGTTTTTACTCAATAAGTTTTCCTTGAACTGGACTCGATCGAGCCACGGTTAGGAATGGAGCCTGAAGGCGCTGCCAACACATCCGCTGCAAAGCAGACATCTTGAAGGGTTTACAGTATGGAAAAAAAAAATACCTACTGTGGCCTGTGAGAGGGTCCAGTGCCATCGATCATGCCAGCTACATGGTAAAATATGCTTCTGGTACCCTGGCAGAGGAGTTAATCTTGATTAAAAAAAAAAACAGGATTAGGAGAAGGGGTGGATGTATTTAGATATGTGGCTAATCCCCAATGGGCTCAGGTCTCTGTGTTTCCAATAGAGTTTGACATAAGGGAGAAAACACATTAGAAGAAGAAATCACTTGAGGAGAGAAGGTTTGGCTCCCCTGCCCCCAACACCAAAGGCGTTTTGAACTAGAAAGAAAGCAGGTCCCAAGGATATAACAAGCTGAAGTGTTGTGGAGAACAGTCTGCTTCAGCTGAGGTTGCTGGTGGGTGGGGAGAAATGACCCAGATTCAAGCAGTGATTCAGAGGGAGGCTGAAAGGAGATACATATTTGGTGGCAGATGGCTGTGTTGCCTTTTTCTGTCTGGGAATGGGAAAACTTCATTAAAAAGGAGTAAGTAACGCATAGTGGTGTTAGAAAAAAACCAGAGATAGTGGCGCTTCAGGGAAGGCTACTGGTGGCTTCCCAAAGAACTGAGAGCCATCTTAGTGACAGAGATGGGCTTGTACCCATGAATGTGACAGACTTTGCCAATCCCACTGCTTCTTTCCCGACTCTAGGCAGCCCTAAGCTATTGATCAGAGTTAACATTCAAGTGAAAGAGAAGTAGAGGGTGGGAGATATCTCAGTTGGTAAAGCACTTGGTGCACAACCACGAGGAGCTAGGTTTGATCCCCAGAACTCCTATTAAACTAAGCCAGGGGTGGTGGTGCATGCTTGTCATCTCAGTGCTGGGGTAGCAGAGATAGGAGGAACCGAGGGGTTTGCTGGTCAGAAAATTGATCCAAATTTGCCAGTTCTAGGTTCAATGAGAGAACTTGCCTCAAAAAATAAAATGAAAAGTGATTGCTGGAGACACCTGACATTGACATCTGGCCTCTATAAAAAAATGTTCACAGGCATACATCCACACAAATGAACACACACACACACACACACACACACACACACACATCTTTTTACCCCTTCTTCACTGTCTTTCCTTCCTAGAGCTTGCGCTGCAGACACATCAAATGGGACTGGGTACCCCATGGTCAGATGTTCTCTGCATTTAAATGAGCTGTGGATCTCAGTGATGATTACCATATCCAATGTGTATTCTTGTTAAAGGCTCCTCATCTCTTCTTGATTTCTTATTACTCATTTCTTCCATAGGGTTGTGAAATCACTTAGCACAGGAACTCTTTTTTTTTTTTTTTTTCAATAGACTTCTGTGTAGCACTTGGTGAGTAGATTCTTGAAGGCAGGCATTCAGGACCCTTCATTTGGGTTTCTTTTTTCTTTTTGTGTAGGAGTTTGGTAAAAGCTCTACGTCAAATAAAAACCAACATTCTTTCTTTCCTTACAGAATATTAAATTCTCTGGGCAAAACTCTGACTTGTCTATAGGTATCTCTGGGAGTGTACATTTGAATAATAGCTACCGTTGTCATATTGATAACTTGTAATGCTGTGGGCCCTGAACTCAGGCCCTCAATGAGATTACCCTATTAAACTTTCCCACGTCTTCAGAATGATTTTCCAGAAGAGAACATTGAGGTTCAGAGGAGTTGAGCACCTTCCCCGTGGTCACATAGCTAGGTACTGGCCAAGCTATTATTCGGGTTCAAAGAGTCAGACATCCACACATCGCTTTGAAGCTAGCACTTATAGTCTGGAGGCTACTGAGGGTTCCCCCTCCTCCTCCTGTCCTCAGTCTGGTGCATAAGGGATGATGTGAAGGCTCACAGCAGACAGACTTCAGTCCCTAAATTGCTGGTGTGGGGACTTCTGCCGCCCACCACCTCCTCTCCTCTGTTTGGCAAGGGTAGGCTGAGTGGAGAGGAAGGAAGCGTGTAGGAATTGTAAGCTGACACCTCACCACCTCCTTGCCATGACTTATGAGAATACATCAGACGCACAGTTGCCAAACACCCTCGCGTGACATTCATTTTCCTCAGGTCCCAGCTGCCTGAGAGCCCTGAAAGAAAGCTGAGGCCAGCTCTAGGGTCAGCCGAGCAGACAGATGGAGATGAGGAGAGGTGACACCCGATCAGGCCTCTGCATCTGCTGGGCCTGCCGTGGCTGCCTGGCCTGCCTGACGTCTTGACCCAGCTAATCCTGGTGGTCATCTTCATGCCGGCTGTGTTGTGTCACTCATCCCCACCCCTGGGGTGACTTCTGCTTACACAGGCTCTTATTCAGAAAGTCAGGCCGACTGGGTCCTAACTGCTGCATGTATTTTGGCCTAGAGCCTACCTTTGGCAACCATTGCACGGGTAGGTAATGCCAGCTCTTGGGTATCATGCAGATAAGATTAGTGTATCCATATATTACCCTTCCCGTGTTTTGTCACCTAACACCAACAATGCACACTAACTTGGTGTGGCTAACTAGAGTTTTAGGGATTTCACGATAATGAAATGAAAGATACAGGTTTGCTTGAAGGAAGTCTTCTGTGTCTATGAGCAGACTTCATCCATTCACCCACCCCTCTAACAGTCCCTGGGTACTTACGATTGCCAAATCGGTCTTACTAGGTGGGCCCCTGCAAAATCTGAATAGAATATGAATTTCATTGGTGTTCCCATCGCACATATACACTACAGGAGGAAAGACAAACTTGGCATACACAGATTGGTAAAATTTCAATCCAAATAAAGCAGTATTCAAGAAGGGTATACTGAGGAACAGCTGAAAGCTGAATTCCATTCTGAGCGCTACTGAGATCAGAGGGAGGAGACAGGGAGATGAGATGGCACAGGCTAGAGCATAGTGTGTCCCGTTGGGGAAAATGGGTTTTTATGAGCTTCACTGGAATACATAAAAAGGTGTGAAACAAAGAAGTGATTTAATGCGGATGATGTTTCAAAACTTTCCTCATAACTTAGAGGCTATTTTAGACAGAACAGGGGGTGGAAAAAGTAGAGAATGAGACCATAATAATACTGCAGAAAAAAGATTGTTGCAATAGTAATGGAGAAAAGTCAAGGTATTCTACACATTACTTCTGGTCATGTGGATCCAAATGACAACAGGTCGATACCCTGGGTGACTCAAGTTCTCCATCACAAGTGTAAAAGTTCCAAAAACAATGTAAGTGAAAATTTTACTTCTACCATCTGTAGGGTGGCTCAGCAGGTAGAGGTGCTTGCTGTCAAGCCCAAAGACCTGTGTTTGATTCCTGGACCTGAGATTGTGGAAAGAGATAATGGATTCCAACAAGACGTCCTCTGACCTGCACACACATGCACAAGCATGCATGTATGCACACATGCACATGTACACAAATAAATTAATAAATGCAAAATACATTCATGTATTATAGGAAGTAACTGGACAACAGAACATCGATTTTTCTATCAGAACATTCTATGGCATGATGATCATAACAAGAAAATTACACTCTGGATATCTTGGCTATTGAACCTAGGAATGTGCTTAGCACATTGCAATTTGCTAAATAACATTGTTCTATAAAATAGTTATCAAATATATAATGTATTTTTGTTATGGTAAATTTTTGTAAGTGGAAAGTAGATTATATGAATCAAAATGGCTAATAAGATGCCTTTTTACTGCATCTGCAAAGAAAAAGTCCATCAAGTGCTATCTACCAATAGCACTAGCAGAGTGCTTCCTCTGGTGCTAGAAATGGTAGGGGATTATCATTCTCATATTTGTCATACAAATACTTTTTGTTTGTTTCTACTATACACCAGAATATCACTAGAATGATTATAGTACATAGTACATAATCATCATATTATTATAATTAAGAAATTAATTTAAAAATTGTCCCTACATGTGGATATCAATTACCAATAGTAAGTGTTAAATATAAACTATTTAAATAGAAACTGTGTATACACACACACACACACACACACACACACACACACACACACGTGTACTACGGTTACATAATTGTCTTCAACAATTAGCCCTGGAATATTACTGTATACATATGTGTTTGTGTATTTTAAATTGAATGTAATATCTATATTAATTCTTTGAGAATTTCATGACATATATTTTGATCCTATTGGCCCAGCTTTTCCCTGATCTACCTTCTCCTCCCAACCCTTCATGTCTTTTTTCAAATTTTTTATGTCTTCTTTGTGCTTTTGTTGATAATATTTATTCACTTCCCTCTGGAAGGTCTTTTCCATTCCCTTCTTTTTACTTAAATTCATCTTTCCATATTTGGAAGGACTATATGATTTTTCATTAAATTTCATTCATGTTCAAGAATAATAAGAGACAATACAATCAAGACCACAAATACATACAAGTGTCTCCCCAGAGTCTGTACATTTGGTCAACCTATTACTGTCTCTTGCTTAGTGTGCATTTCTCCCACAATTTTCCCTGGGCCATTTTGACTTCTGATAGTTTTTACCCTTTGTGCTTAGACTATAACTATAAACATCACTCTGTCCTTTGTTCCTTTCTGGGTAGTTATTTACATCTTTGATTGCTACTGACCATGCAGACATCACATTTATTGAGCGCAAACGATGTGTTGTTTCCTGACTTGCTTCAGGTCAATACCCATATAATGCTCCCTACGCAATAAATGCTCGTAAGTGAAAATTACATAATTTACTATGGTAAGAGAGATAGTTTAAATCATGCGCCCAGGAAGTTTCGGCCAGCCAAAACATTGCCCGAACCAAAGAGGTTTCCGGTTTATCAGGAGCCAACAAGCCCTACAGATGTTGTCAAATTTAATTGGGAAATTGGGAACAAATGCTTTTGGAGCCTCATGTGAGGAGCCTTTACTTCCTTATGAGCTACATGGCAGTTTCAAAGTTTTCATACACAAGAATTAGAAGTGAAAGTCAGATATGATTAAAAAATACACATATTACAGATGCCTGGATGTTGTTCAAATCATAAAAAGTGTGATAGAAAATGCAGTTGATTTCCAGATTTTTAGGGAAGGAAAATAAGGGGGGCGGGGCATCGTGCCCGCTTTGAATTTGTAGTGTTATCTCAGCTGCTTGCTTTTCTCTGTAGTGGCCCTGCTCATAGCCACGGAGCCCAAAGCACAGCAACTGGAGGGACATGTGACTTTTCCCGGGAGATGGAAAGTCATTATTATTTTTAGGAATATGCTAAATAAGTCTAGGTGAGCAGAACGTAAATATAAGCACAATTTATGGTAACGAGAAAAACACAAAATTCTGAGACTCCCTCCCTAAATCCAAAAATAGGACAAAATTCTCTTAGCATTTTTCGACATCATCGTATTTTTTTCAAAAGGATTTTACTGTTACTTATCTTTCTTCTAAGAAGGAAGTGCTCTCGAACTGCATTTCATAAGTACTCTCTAACTACATCCAGCTGTCTGGCTTTGTTTATAATAACCTGTTTACTTATCATCAATTTAAACACATGATCTGAACATCTGTCTCCTTCTAACCCAACGTATTTGCTTTCGCTCTTCATGTTAGCTTGAACTTGAAGTCAACATCTTTTTCTCTGGGGCTCTGAGGAGTTGCTGAGCCCCCCAGGGGTGTTTCCTTGTAATGAGCTTGAGAGGTTTGTTTAGTTTAAAAATTTGCATCACTATGCCATACTAAAAGGGAAGAGGGAAGGAAGGAGGAAGAAAGACAAAAGGAACAGCAAAGGAGTCTGTGTTACACAGGCAGAGAACAAACCGGGGAAGAAAGTTGCTTTGTTTCACCAGACAAAGACAGGCTATCAATTTTCAGAAATCTGCATTCCCAAGACAACTGCTCACGTCTGCTAAGAGGTCTACTGCTTTGAACATATATACCAGAAAGTATTTTTTTCCCCTTTGTCTCAAAAAGTTGAAGAATACAGTTAATAATAGCGTGTTTATTATTTAAGTAATATTAGACTGACAATTTCATTAATTCCAACAATTCTATATTTTTAAAGCGTGGTAAGGAAGGGATGCAGAGCTGAATAGAAGAGTCCTAAATGCAAGTTACCCAAATACATGTTTTGGTAGACTACTTTTTAAAATCATGAATGTGCATGTTTGCATATAAAATATATTCATGTGTTTGTACTTATTTATGCACATATGCATCAATTTCCTATTATTAGACTATTTACATAAATACATATATTGATGAAGCAATAAGAACCTGGTAGATCTCAAACAGGACTGATTATTTGTGATAAAAATAGTTGTCATTAAAGAGATAAATATTAGAGTACTTGTTAACATCTTAGAAACTTTCTTCTGGTTTTATGCCATTTTCCTCTTCAGTTTTAGCCCTGACCAACTAAAATTCTTGTGCAAATAAAACTCTAGCCATACATGAATAAACTGTACATCCAAGACATACACACATAGTGGACTTTAATCTGTTTCTCAGCAGCGTTTAATTGGTGGGTCTTTGAAACAGGGCTCCTGTTACTAAGACTGCCCAGTGTACATGCCCAAGTTATACCCCTTGCCACCATAAATCAGCATGCATAGGTTAGTTGAAACAACCAATTGAAAAAGGCCACAAAAGTTTTTTAAAGTTGTTAGTTGCTCCTATATATTTACAGTATGGGCACATGTGAAGGTTGGGCTTTAGGGTCATCTAGACCAAGGATTCTTACTCGGCTGATAATCTGAATTATTTCACATGGCTGACAGACATTTAGCTTTCCTGACCTTTCCCTTAACTATTTGTGTGTGCATGTAAACATAATAGTGCAATTTTGAAGATGCATGTGTCTATGCATGTATGTGGATTAGAGAATTATCTCCAGGGACATTCTTCTGGTGCCTTCCATCCTTTGTCTGACACAGGGTCTCTCATTTCTATATAGTTCAGGTTACCTGGCCCACAAGTCTCCTGGGATCCTCCTGTCTTAGCCTCCTACCTTACTACTATTGTTGGCATTACAAGTATTACCACCACACCTGGCTTTTATATGGATGTTGAGTATTGAATTCAGCTCCTCAGCTTAAACTCCAGAACTTTACTGATGGAGCCATTTCTATCCCCTCACCTAGTTTTTGCTGAGATATACTATGTAACTAAGACTAATCTCAGAGCTTTGATCCTCCAGCTTCTGCCTCTTGAGTGCTGAGAGTACATGTCTGCGTCACTGGTGCCTAGAGATTTTGATTCCGCAGGATGAGAGGTTCATTGGGAAGTTTCTTGGGTGATTCTTACTGTGGGGGAGTATGGGAAGCAACATTTAAGACATGTGCTACATTAATGGTTCATGCATCAAGAGCCTCAGTACTAACTGGGACCACATTAGAACTGTATCTAAGATCCCACTACAGTTGAGCAATTGAACTCACAGATTACTGGGATTCCAGTTGATTCATGTACATATACATGAGAAGGACTGATCTAGTGCCATGTGAAACAGAACAATACTACTGTTGTTAGAAATTACAAAATTCACTTCCATTACCTAAAAATCTATTTTGTCATATTTTTTTAAAATTAGCCATGATATATGTCATATTTTATTATATATAATTATGTATATAATGTATATTAATAATATATGTAACATAATAAATTTAATATATATAATTCCCTTCATTTACAAAAATTTACAGTCGGGCAGTAGTGGCACATGCCTTTAATCCCAGTACCTAGGAGGCAGAGGCAGATGGATCTCTGTGAGTTTGAGGCCAGCCTGGTTTACAGAGTAAGTTCCAGGACAGCCAGAGTTACAACAGAGAAACCCTGTCTCGAAAAACCAAATAAGTAAATAAGTAAGTAAGTAAGTAAGTAAGTAAATAAATAAATTACATGTGAGTGTATGAATGCCTGGTACCCAAGGAAGACAAAGAAGGCATTGTATCGCCTAGAGGTAGAATTATTAGCAGTTCTGAGCTGCCGTGAGGGTGCTCAGAACCAAATCCAAGTACTCTGCAAGAACAGTAAGTACTTTTAACCACTGAGCAATCTTTACAGTCAGTTCCTGTTCTTTCATGTTTTGAATCTCATTTTAGAGATTGTGATTTCATAATGTCGAACCTATTGGCCGAAACAATTATTTAGATAGATTACTTTACTCACCAGGGTGTTGAGCCACTGTGTGATTGAATGGTCCTCACTGCAAAGCCCTAATCTATGGGCAGTGACGCTGACCGTCAAGAACAGAAAGTAGCTTTGCTGTTCTCAGGAAGGAAGGTGTATTGGTTAAAGCCTGACTTTGGAGACTGAAAAATGCTGGTTTTGAATCCTGAGTACTTTTACTAAATGAAATGTTCTTAGAAATTGCTTTCTTAACTCTTTGAGGGCCAATTTTCTTGTGTGTGTGAAGCAGGAAAATAGAAATAGCCTGTCTTACAGTGTTTCACATCTCAAACCCCAAAGGCTGGTGTCTGAAACACAGGAGTAACCGTGGAGACCTGCTCCAGTTTTGGTTTGGTTTTGTGTATTGAGAGGGAACCTAGGACTTCTCACATGCTGTAGCTCTACCACTGACCTAAACTGCCAGCTCTGTTTGGTTTTTAACTGAGATATAATTTGCGCATCTTAAAACTCACCCTTTTCAAGTACATTGGAAATGTTTTGGCCATGAGGCCAGTTGAGATTTTTGTTTTTGGTTTTTTTTTTTTTTTTTTTTTTTTTTTTTTTTACATTTTAAGGGCCAGGAGATTCTGTGGATAGACACAGTCTACATAAATTTGGAAGGCCTGTGAGGGAGAGAACGTTCTATTTCACACAAATCCTGACACTATTCGTGTGTGCAGTTTTCTAAGATTGAACTCTGAAGCTATTTCTCGTACACCTAAGGTTTCATTCAATATTTGTGATTCCGTGTGTAAGACCCACGGGATTTTTGTATCACACTGGCATCCTTTGAAAATGAGTATTGAGCAAAGTCTACCAAAGAGGAGTTAAAGTGGGTGGCAAATCACAGCATTCCTAGCTGAGCCTCACATCTAATGTGTAGATTCACTCAGAGTTAAATAAAGCTTCAGGAAAGGGTATACAAGAAACCAAAACAAAAAATCCCAGCTTGGAATTCAGTAGTGAGAGAATGGATGAGGATGGTTCCCGTGATGCCTGCTCACCTATGCAAATAAGCATTATAACCTGTTCTGCACCTTCCAAGTTTACCTCTTTTTAAAATAGATTTTTGTTCTATTTTTTTAAATAATATTAACTGATGATGAATAATCAATTAGTTACCAATCATTTTATCAATGCCATTTATTAATTATTAGTTAATAATAACCGATAATATTATTTTATAACATTATATACTATATAATATATATTTAATATTATTTTATATTATATATCATAATAATATTATAATAATAAATGATAATATGTGTTTGTCTGTGTGTGCCTGGAGAAGTCAGAAGAGGATGTTGGATTTCCTGGAGCTAGAGTTACAGCCATCTGTGAGCCTAGTGGGAACCACAGCTCCTGGGCACCAGACTGGGGTCATCTGGAAGAGCAGGAAGGGCTCATAACTTCTTAGCCATGTCTCTAACCTCCTAGCTTACTTCTGGACCCAACTCTCACCAGCAACACAACCTGCCACTCATTCTGTTTAGTACTCGGTGAAATCTAGGGGTATTAAGGAACAGAGATGTTAATTATATATAAGCTGAATCACAGAAAATACTAGAGTTTCAAAATCATTTTTCTTATGATAATAGCCTGGATTTATGATAAAAGTGATAGACATGCTAAATATGAAAGGTTTTTATTATCCAAATCAGTGATATTGTTTTAAGTGACCATAGTCATCACCATAGGTTGCAATCAAACATTTATTCCTAACCATAACAGTGTAAGTGAATTTGATGATATATATTGAGAACTGTCAGAAGTTATCACTTTTTAAAACTGGACTATAAACTCTGAAGTAGAATGTGGAAAATGACTAATAAAGGCTTCAATATAATTCATTTTCTTTTTCTAAAAAAAAAGTTACATTAGTAATTTTTAAATTACATGGTCATTAGGACTGAGCAACAACTACATAGACTGTGGGTAAAACCAACATGTTATAGAGTATCAGGTAGACCAATTATAAATATAGAAAATGCAGATGCTAGAACACATTTTGTGCTATTGGTCTGGGACTGATGTGTTCATGGTTTTTAATTTACATAGACAATAATTTATGGTTATGGTTGCAAATAGTCATGCCAACACATATAAAAACATGAGTGTTCTAATATCTATCAATCCGTATTAAGGTCCTCTAGAGTAATAGAATAAATAGAAAGAGAGAAGAAGTATATCATATTCAAAGGGGATTTATTAGAAGTCAACATTAACCAGAAAACTCTCTCCCTGCTAGGTAGCTTTGTGCTGCTATTCAGGCTGCTCAGCAAGAAATAACATCAATGGTCTCACTCAGCACTGGACCCTGTATGCTACCATACTGCCCTCTCTGGCAGGATATGCCTACTGAAAGATGGCTATAGGGTCAACCAAATGCTTTCTGGTTGTATGCAAGCCCTGTTACAGAGGATAAATTTTGTGCTTGCTTCTGTAGACCTGGTGAAAAGTCCATGATTGCGGAGAAACTCTATGTGGAACCTACTACTGTCATGTTAGATACTCACAATGTCAAACTTCCTTCTGTTCATGTTTATACCCATAGATTTATGTTGCTTTCAACTTTAGTAAGAGAAGCTTCATTTTGCAGTGAGTTGTAGCTGGTCAAAGTGCCATCTATTAACCCCCTTCCCACATCCAAGGCTCAGAGAACACTGTGGAAAAATGGGCAGAACAGATGCAAAGGCTGATATATAGGAAGAACTATGAAATGTAGACTTCTGGGCATGATGTTGCTGCTGTACACATGAACTCACAGTGCCTGTGGTCACCTCTACAAGACCTGAATGAGATCAAGCCCGTCAAACTCTAACATGGACGAGGGAGGAGCCTGGATGTTCCTCCATTGCCAGTTAATCGCTGCGGAGGGATAGTTACTCTTCTCTGGAGACATGGCCAGTGATATGTTGACCATGCCCCAGCCTCACACCCATGCACATACGGGAAGCACTAACTGGACTCAGGAGGTTAGTATTAAGAACAAAAAGGAGAACATGGAGTTGAGAAGGAGACAGGGTGGGGGTAGTTGGGGTAGCTGGAAGAAGTTAATAGTGGATGGATATGATTAAAATACATTATGTGGATGTGTGAAATTTTCAAAGAATAAATTTTTAAAATATTATCTAGAAAACAAACAAAACAAAAATAAAATGGATCTAGACTTTCTTGTTAGGTCAGATGGTAGGAGAGCATACAGAATTATAAGCAATATAAAGTATACATTTTCTAGTTGAAGGTATGTATGCTGTCCAGACCTGGGATAATTTGAACATCAAAATGGAGACAGTACCAGATTATGACATATTGGCTAAAACTAGGAGATGCCAATTCATATTTATGTAGATAAATTATTTATGTAACTGAGGGGAAAAGAAGGTTTCTCTCTACAGGCAAACACTGTGCAATAACTGCAAAGGGAATGGTAATCTGGAAGCTGCCACTTGGCAACCATCACCACAATAATTAATTCACTCCTCCAAAAGTCAGCGGACACTAAGCACAGCCTCTGCTGTGTTGACAGGGTTTTTCTTTAAAAAGAAGTCAAGAACTAAAGATGAATTCTTGAAATAGGCAAAGCTTTTCAAATTTGTTCATAGTGAAGATGTTTCTAATGAGACAGAAAAAAACATTATTTTCTCATTTTTCTGTCTTCTAATTTGAGATCCTACTTAATTCAAACAAGGGCTGTATTTTCAGTGAGGGATTTATTGGCTGAAAAATAGAAAATTATTTTTGAGTGCAAAATTGCTTCAAGTGTTGTGTACTTTAAAAAGCTCAGTTTATAATCAATTAGCATGCTAATTTTAAAGTGCAACTTGTCAACAGTGTAGACATTTTTATCTCATACAGTTGATTGAAATCGATATGATTATAGTCAAACTTTCTGGAATTTGTTAACTCTATTTTAGATTTGACTTCAGTAAACACTGCATGTCTTTCCAAAATGAGTCTCTTTAGGATGGGAGCTGGATTCTAGTGAGGTGACAGGTGTTTTTGTAAGCCATGAATTCACCCAAGATTGGTAGAAATGGTTTCTATTTACTTAAGAACTAATTAATAAAATGTTGTCAAGGGGAGACCTTGTAAATCACACGAGGCTATTTTGAAGAACTGTTACCATGTGGATAAAAGTTGTAGGCCTGGTTCAATCAATCTTTAATACGAAGAATTTCAAACTTGTCATTTGAAACTATAGAAATAGTGATGACAAGATGGGGACAGTTCTGATGGTTAGGAGATTTTGTCCTTAAAAGTCAGACTAACCCATAAACATTTCTTCTCTGGGTATGATTGGTGGAAGTATTATTGTGAAGTTTGGGGGGAAATGATTATGCTGAAGAAAAAAGAAAGGTCATAAGAAAAGGAATTCAAATGAACAAACCAAAAAAATCAAAATAAACCAGATGGATGAGGTAGGGGCTTACAAAACTCGTGGTGTTGATAAAGTTTCATAGTAACAAGCATTTATTGAGCACCTACTGTTTGCTGACTACTTTACCAGCTTTATCCCTCAGTAGAAAATGTCTTACAGTGGATTGATTTCACTAAAGTGGCTCAAGAAAGACAACTTAGGTGATGTGTTTATAGGAGATAGGAATTGATTTCAAGCATGAAACCTAAACTAGGCCTTCAGGTGAGCTGGAGAGTTTGGCAAAGGGAAACATGAGGCAATGTTTCCATTAGGGACAATTGAAAAAAAAATGAGACTGGAAAGGAAATATCCATGGGCTGTTGGATTGCCAGGGAGAACATGATTCATTATTGTGAGATTTGTTATCTGGGGCTCTAAGTCCCTTCTTGAGAGTAGATATTTTTCCTGCATGGATCAGACTGGAGAAGAAGAAAATGCCGGTTTCTGGCTAGTCTCTGTGCTGAGGGCAACTACCCTAGTCGACTACCCTTCTACTGCTTCCAGGAACTCAGACATGAGACACAGGCTCCTCCACACTGTATTATAGTTGCACAAACCCAAGTATTTGGATATCCAGGAGAGGAACAGGGAGAACAGCACATCTCTTCCTCACACTCTTAGTCACCCCTGGGATTTGTCCCTTCTTCTTTCTCTTCCTCCTCCACCTTTTAATCCCATATGTTGAAATCATATTTTTACTTTGAATGTCAACCCACAGATACTCCCTCTATTAAGGATCCCTCTTGATCCTCTTAATAAATAAATAAAAGAAGAAACAAAAAGAAGAAAGAAATGCAGAATTTAAAGCTAACATTTTCATAGGGCTCCATTTTAATGTGAGTGTACAGAAGTAATCCAGAAATTTTATTCTCAAGGACTGTGTAATTTTTAAATGCTACTGTCATTACTAAGGTTCATGTGTTTTGTAGGAAATGGATATAAACACAATATGAAAAATTTAGCTTGGAAGGGATCCAAACAGGTAAGTGAAGGATGCTGTCATCTCTTTAAGAGAGAAAGTGAGGTTCCACCCCGTTCACTGGTAAGATGCAGATTCCTGCCACAAATGCAAGCTTGATGTTGCCACTCATGTTACATTTATGCCCATCTCCTTCCTTCATCTAAACACCCTCTTTTTTTTTTTTCTCTCTCTCTTTTGCAGGATCTTTGCCACATGGGACGTAGATAATATTCAGCACTGACTCAGTTTAATGAAGGCCAAGATATCTACCCAGGTACCTACAGCATGCCATACGTCTTTCTAAACGTAGATTTTATCTTAAAGGGTTAAATGGAGAGTAGAAAAATGGGGATGTCAAAGAGCCCTCATTGTAGAACATTGTGTAGATGGTTAAGGTATGAATGAAGCCCTTTATTGTGAGGCTGTAGCTGGACTTGAGCATCACATTCCTCTGTGGGCACTTCTGGAAAGAGGCTAGAGGAAAGCTGACATCTAACATGAGAGCTATTATTGATTGAATACCTACTGTGTGCTGGGCACAACACTTTTTTTTTTTTTTTTTTTTTTTTTTTTACTTTCACAGACTGTTGTCTCATTTAATCCATGTTTACAGAAAGCCCAATTTTATAAGCACAGAAACTGAAGTTATGAAATATGATCACAGTGCCAGAGAAAAAACACTGAGCCTGGTACTGATAGCAGACGGGTTGCAGAATGTCCTTCTGAGAGAATACAAGAAGTCACATTTGGACATCTGATTTTGATACTGGGAGAGCATGGAGTCAGAGGCTACATCTTAAAAAAGACTGTTTTCTTCATAATTAATTTCTACATGTGCTAGCATTTCACACTTAAAAACCATGACCTAGGATAGTGAGTAGAACACTCTTTAAATTTGACCCTTGATGTTCTTACTTGAAAACTAAACTAAAATGCTGATCACCTTAATTGTACTAATTTTTGGCTTACTAAATTAAAAGCATAAAAGTTATCCTGTGCATAAAAGTTATCTTGAAGACCAAACAATATACTCTTACTTTATGTTTTGAACAGCAGATCTGATTGGACAGATAAATTTGAAGAGATCTTGGAGTTTATGCAGTAAGAACGAATAGTGTCTTAGTGTATGCTTTTCGATAGTGTTTTCGGAAAACTGCCATTTTGCCAATTTCTATCAATAAGATGCCTTTAAATTTAGAACATATGGACTGCAGGATGATATAATAATAATATGTGTAATATTAGTATGCATCATAATAATAGCCCTTTTATCCTTCTTCTGCTCCAGTAGTTGCAGTGTTAAGGGCTGAAACATGTGATGGCATTCAGACCAACCCTTTGGGAACACAGATGTTTTACTGCTAATAGGAGTGATTTTTAAAAAATGTCTGTGCCAAAATAACCGAAAAGATTTTTCTTTTTTTACAAATATGTAATATTAATGCATCTGTTCTAAGGATGTCATGTAATTCTTTCCAGTTCTATGTTAGCATGAAGGCACAGAAGATTTAAATTTGTAGTGGGAGCTGGGCTAGTTCCAAGATTTTAGAAGTATGGGTTTGGCATGAGATATGGTTTAAAGGGGAGCCTTCACAACTGAAGCGGGGATTTGGACAAGTTATTTCAGGAGTTCCAGTGATGAAATGGGGACAAAAGAAGCTGTGTGAGATGTAGAGACAATTATTGGGTTTATTGGATATGATAATCCACACTTCACTTTAGGGCAAGATGGAGCATATCGTGGTGAGATAATAAGGAGACGCTGTCTTTATGGAAGCCAGTACGTGTTAGCTTTCATTACCATCACAAAAAATGACTAGCATAGCTTCGGTTACACATAGCAGTTTTAGGTAAAAATTTATGTCAATTCGAATGAGAACTGCTGGGCTGTGCCTTAGAAGATATCATCTGGTTAAGCCCTAGTTCCTGCTTAATTGTTAGGAACTGTGACTTCACACTAGTTCACGGGAAGTCCTTATGTCTCAGTTGGGATAACTTTAGAAAATGTGATTGTGGGGCTGGGAAAGTGGCTCAGTGAATGATGTGCTTGCTATGCAAATGTATGGACTGGGGTTTGCATCTTTGGAATGCATGTAAAAGCCAAGTGGGCTTGGCAAACTGTTAGTAAATAACCCCAGCATACAGAAGACAGAGGTAAGGACTCTTGAGCAAGCTGGCTAGCCAATCGGGCCAAAGCACTGAGCTCTGGGTTCAGGGAGAGACCCTACCTCAGTAGGATACAAAGGGATCTAGGAGGATATTCGACATTAGCCTCAAGCTTCCACGCACATGGATACACGTGCGTATGTGCCCCTGCAAACATCTTCACTCATACAGCCACACAATACACACATATAAACTGATGACAAAAACTGGGGTTCTGATATTTGTGACAGATCCTGTAAGATTCCCTAAATGCCTGCCAAGAATTGGTTTTGGTTTTTTTCCGTTTCAGAGTTCTAACAGCTCCAAGAATTTGAAAACCAATGTCTAGAGCATGATGGGTAACTTGATAACTAGACCAATGTGCAGTGGGTAATGTGCCCCAAAGATCAGTCACATGTTACATCAGGCTGTGGTTGGCACTTCTGTTCTTAATCAAAATGTTTCTGCTTTAAAGGCTAGTGGTGGTCTCCACTGGAGTCTGATATAGTATCATGAGGGAAAATGATAAATGGCACATGAACTTTCTCATCTTTAGGTAATTGTGGCTTATGTTTTATTGTTTATGTGCAACAGCATGGGTGAAAATGTGTCTTCTTAGGAGTTGGTTTTGGATTTTTTTTTTTTAAGAAAGAGAAGATGACCTTTGTGGAGCCAGCTATAGGGTAGGAGAAAGTGTGGGACTGAGGCAAGATTTCCTACAGAGGAAAAAAGTGATTCCAGCTGGAGTCCAGACAAGAGGCCCAGGAGGACTGAGTGGTGATTGGGGATAAAAAGATGAGAGAGAGACAGAGAGAGAGAGATATCAATACACTGGTTACTCAGAAGAATCTCTATACAAAAGAATATCTTCTGGGGTCTGAGAAAAAAGCATCCTGTTATACACAATAAACTTCCACAGAACTTTCCCTGTTCCCCAACACTCATGGTTACTGTTGACTCTCTTTGGAGGATGCAGACAAATATGTGTCTGCCCTAAACAAGGTGTCAGGAAAAAACAGAGCCCCTGTGGGAGGAAGCCGACATATGGTATACACAAGTGGTGCCTGCTAATTATGGAAAAATGAGAGAGCACGAGGGAGTGAAAGGAAGCAAAGAAACCTTCCAGATTTCTCCCAGCCCGAGATAGCTATTGTTAATGTGTTGATGTCTTTTCTGTCTTGTTCCAGATTGCTGTGTACATTTGTGTCATTCTATTATACTTTTCTCAAAAGAGAATGGGATACATGCATTGGGCCCCACTTTAAAATTGTTTTCATGTGTTAGACAATATGTTGAGCTATGTCTCTGACTATAGGACATCATGGGTAGAAGCCAGTAGAATATTCAAATGAGAAACACTAATTCCAACTATTGTTATTATAGTTACTAGGGTGAAAAATATCCCAAGCGTTAACTATTAAACACTTATCTCTTTATTTCCTTGAGAGAAGTTTTCCTTCCTTCTATCTTCTTCCCTCCTGTCCATTTGTCTAGTTATTCATCTAAAAACTGTAGCTGTTTTGGGTTTCTTTGTCAAATTAGCATTGACGGGGTCCATCAAGCAATGAGTATTTATAACTCTCAATTCTAGAGGTTAGGAAATCTCTAGGTACTGAGTGATTGGTTTTCTGGCTTCTGGGGAACTCTTATTCTTACAGATGAAATAAATAAATCACAATATCATACTGGGATCTCAGTCCTCCTTACCACATCTAAAATTAATTATAGTCCCAAAGCCCTACTTCTACCCTCTATCACATTTGGATTATGGCTTCATCGTTTATACTTTGTGAGAGCACATACCTTTAGTACCTAGCACATACTGCATGTTCCTTTGGCACTGTATCCTGGTGAGAGTTTAGGGATCCAGAACTATCCAGCTTCATGTGGAGGGTCTGGGCATGCATCAATCACACAGAAGGAATTTTAAAGTGACTATTTCAATAAGTACCATCCCAAGTGTATTAGTGCATTTTTGTTGCTAAAACACAGTACTTGAGGTAGAGTAGCTAGCTTCATATTTTAATGGGTTTAGCTCACAGGTCTGGAGATTTACAAAGACATTAGTTCTGGAGATAGTACAGGTATCAGTTCAACTCTGGAGAAAACCTGGTTTTGGCAGTAAAGCTTCAAGACAGGAAGCCAGAGCATGATCGCTACCAACCTTGCTTTTATATTAACTTGCTCTTAGGAAAACTATCTCAAGCTCCCACAAGAAAGACATAAGTTTTATCTAAAGTCAGTGCTCTTAATATTCAAAAAGTCTTGCCTATTAAATGGTCTATCAACTTCCATCTCACAAATCTTGAGACCAAGTTTCCAACACAAAGATGCTTGGGGCAAACCATAGTCAAGAAGATATAAATCTCCACAGGAACCTAGAGTAGAAATTTGGTAATTTAGAGAAATTGTATAAGACTTCACAGAATTGGTTGTTTTTTTTTTTTTTTTTTTTTTTTTTTGTCAACTTGACACAAACTATAGTCATTTTGAAGAGGGAACACCAATTGAAAAATTGTCTCTGATGGCTGATTGATGAGGCAGGGACCAGTCCAGTGTGGGCAGTGTAAGCTCTGGGCAGGTGTTCCTAGGTGCGTAAGAAAGTTGTTTGAGAAAGTTGTGTAAAGCAGTCTAGTAAGCAACATTCTTCCTCATGGTCTCTTCTTTAGTTCCTGCCTCCAGGTTCCTGCTTGAGTTCCTGCTCTAACTTCTGTCAGTGATGGAGTGTGACCTGGAAATGTAAGCAAATGTACCCTTTCCTCTGCAAGTCTCTTTTGGTCAGTGTTTTATCAGAGAAGCAGAAAGCAAATTAAGACAATGAGAAATGGCTACTTGAGCTGGGTTGAGGATGAATAGGAAATGATACAGTGAGATGGGAAATGAGAAAAAGGAACAGAAGGTACAGAGGCTCCAATGTAGGAAAAAATAGCCAAGAGCAGAAGACTAAAGAAATCTAAGTGTTATGGGCGTATATGTAGCCAGGAGTTGGAAGAAGTTTCCAGTTCAAAGGCTAAAGTATTTCTAGTTCTTAATGCAACTAAAATCACAATTAAGGAGCATTAGTTGCATTATGTGACTAATTATGCTTTCATATTATGAAAGTCATATTATGGTTTCAATACTCCATTAAGCATTACATCATTCTAACATACATATTTAAATAGTGGGTTATGGTACTGGTGTTGAGAAGATGAAGTCAACCTAGGAAAAAAAAATCTGTGAAATCATAATCAATATTATTTCAACTATGTTTGCAACTCTCATTGACTTGCCCAGGCCCAAGCTCTCATGTGGGTTGATTTAAAGGCGCTCCCTGCACTGCCAGTGGAACAGAGCCACTGAGTGCTTTGTTAAGTAGCACTTTCCTCAGAGACTGAAACATTCCATGCCTTGGGCAAGCTGCTTAAGACAGAAACTAAACAATTCCAAACAGCTTCAGGGAGTCCTCAAACCTGACCAGAAATGCCAGACTCCTCTCTCGCCAAAGTAAAGACCTTGAGACTAACTCTCAGATAAGACAAGCTGCAAAGAAGACACAAGGCCTGGAAGAAGCAGAGACCAGCCAAATTGCATAGAAGGCCAACTGAGCCCCCTGGAAGGGACACTCTCTACCCTGTTGAGCTGCCTTCAGACTAGGCAGTGTGCTCCGGGTTCCCAACTCTTCTGAATTGACACCCATGCTGGGCTGGGCTTTGGTGATGGAGCTGTCTGAGTCATTTCTGTTCCTGTTAGTAACCCCTCACTCATATTCCTGTAAGTAACTTCAATAAAACTCATAGGCTCACCAGGTCGAACTTTGCTGGTATTTGGGCTATCATGGGCTTCCTATCTGGTTAAGTAGAAGTATATGTGTTGCATTTTGCCAGGAAAAGTCTGTTGCGAAGACTTTATCTACAAGGCCAGAGTCCTACTAAGCTGACTCCATTAAAGGTCCTTTTTACTGGTCACTAAACGTGGGCTCTGTATTTCCTAAGCCAGCAAAAGGATGGCCTCTACAGATTGGAAGAATGTGTACTAAAAGTGAGAATACCATCACTTGATTGATAGAATATTCCTGGAGAAGATTCCTGATATTCCTGGAGAAGATTCAGAAGGCGATCACTGTTTAGTGTTCATGAAAGCTCCTATTTTTATTGTTGCTGTTTCATTGCCATTATTATTGTTGTTGTTGTTATTATTATTATTATGTCGTCATTGTTATTGTTATTATTATGTTGTTGTGGTGGTGGTGGTGGTGCCAGGGCTCTTGTGTGCCATGTAAGTGTTCTCTCATTACAGCCCTCTTGTTCTTCTTAATTGTTACTATTCGTTGACAAAATTGATAAGGCTTCTCAGGGAAATAGTCACTAATCAAATATGGTCTTTGCCATCACTTTGTTCTCCCTAACCTTCATGGTTCTCTTCTGTAAGCTACAGAATGGTAGGACCAGAGCAGGCATTTGTCTTCATGATGTTATACCTTGACTGTGAAAGGTAAGAGGTTAACTGAGCTCCCCCTTCCTCTTTCAGGTTCATGCAGGTCACTGTAAGGTAGGCCTGGTAGGAGGGGTGCTCAGGCTACCTGTCAGCTTTGCTTGCTAGGCACAACTTAGAAGACGAGACGCACGCTTTGGCATTGGTTGGTATTTTCTCTGATATAGAACAATACTCTTGGTTGCTTACCTTGTCTCACCACCTTCTGATTTTTACTTTTACAGAAAAAGCGAAGAAAATGTAAGTTTGAAAATCACTGTGATGGTTTGAATGGCAACAGCCCCCATAGGCTCATTTATTTGAATGCTTATGCCTAGTTAGTGGAACTGTTTGAGAAGGATTAGCAGGGATGGCCTTGGGGGAGGTGTTTCACTAGGGGTGGACTTTGAGGTTTCAAAAGGCCTCTGTTGTTTCTGGTATGTTTTCTCCCCAGTGCATATGAATCAGATGTAAGTTTTCAGCTATTTCACCAGTGACATGCCTGCCTACTGTCATATTCCCTGCCACGATGGCCATGGTCTCTAACCCTCTGGAACCGTGATTACCAAATTAAGTGCTTTCTTTAGTAAATTTCCTTATTCATGGTATCTTACCACAACAGTAAAGCAACTAATACAGGCACCTCATTTCTAAAATTTGTTTTCCCAATATTTCTTCTGATGTTGACTTCATAATAATGGCAATTTTTTTGTATCATTTTGCACAACTGACATTTTATTTCCACCGAAAACTCGGCAACTATGATCCATCTTTGATCATAATTATTATAATTAAGTAACAGATTACCCTACATCTGTGATGTTTTTGTTGTTGTTTTGAGACAGGGTTTCTCTATTGTAACTCTGGCTGTTCTGGAAATTACTCTGTAGACCAGGCTGACTTTGAACTCACAGAGATCTGCCTGCCTCTGCCATCCAAGTGCTGAGATTAAATGAGTGAGCCACCACTGCCCGACTCTCTGATATTTTCTTACATAATTCAGTCCCACTATGCTAGAAGGGTAGCTGTCCTTGGACATTTGTAAGGAATTAGTTCCTGTTTTTGTGGATGCTCAAGTTCCTATACAACATGGCACAGATATTTGTCATACCTATATATACCCTCCTATATAATTTAAACCATCTCTAGATTACTTACGAAACCTAAAGCAATGTAAAATATTGAATGGTATATTAAGGGATATATATATATATATATATATATATATATTCTTGTTTAGAGAGCCATGACAAGAAAAATAGTCTACACATATCCAGTAGAGATACATTCAAGAAATCTGTTTGATTTCTGGCAGGTAGACTCTGCAGATGCACACTCAAAAGCCACGCATGAGCATGAATAACTGTTCAACTTTACTTTGAGGACACGTTCCAAGCCTTTCTCTTTATTCCTGTTTTAGAAGGACCCAAATTCACAGCTCTTCATGCTTGCAGAAGGACTAAGCTGGTAACAGTTTAAAATAAACACATTTAGATTTTGAAATTAGTTTCTTTTTAAAAATGTTTTTAATTGCTGAATGACTTAGGGAGGGAACAAACAGCATGGTTGTTAAGAATGTTGTCTCTTTGAGCCCCTGAGCCAGGGGAAAATATCAATAACAACTGAACAAAATGCTGTGCTCAGTTGGGCCAATCTGCTTTTGTTCCTCAATTGTCCCTTTTGAGCCTACAGTCAATTTGCCAAATATTGGTTCTGTTTTGGCCAGATTGTGATTTGACAGTGTGGAAATTGCCTACAAAGTTTTAGACATTCGGATTTCCATGCAACTTGTTCTATCCATGGGCTTCTTTCATGCACTTGGATGCTATTTGAATCATACTTTAATTCTTTACATTCCCTTTGCTCCCGTCTCCATGACATTGTCCTTTCTGCTTAGAGGGAAAATGACCTTTTCCCTCTAAAAGTCCATTTCCAAGTCAACTAAATGAGATTTCCCTGGCCCTATGCTCCAAGTTTTGTTGAGAATAAAAACAAACAAAAACTAAAAGAAAAATAATTAAAACAAGCATTATTCTGGCAAGAGGAAGGGCCGATGCAAGACACAGACTGAGAGTGAGGCAGAAGGTGGTCAGGGCACACTAAGAGGGTGCCAAAATGTCACAGTTTTACCCCTCAAGGCCTCCATTTCTGGAAAATTGATATTATGGTATAAACACCACCTGAAGTTTTAATGACATATGCTAAGCATTGCTTGCTTGCTTACCAGAGTGGCTTGGCAGGCTCAACTTTGTTCCTCATGGTCAGTCTGGGTGGTCCTGCATTAGGCTCAAAGTCAAGTGTGCTCCATGGTTCCTGAGGCTAGGGCCTGGCTGAAGAGGCAGTGGCTACTGGGGGCACATTCTTTCCACAGAGGGGTCAGCATCTCCTGGAGCTCATACACAGAACTGACATGTTGCCACTTTCTCTAAGGGCTTTCCTGCCTTATGGACCATGTTGACCTACCCAAACAAAGCCAAGACTAAAGAGTATGAAGGAGAGGAAAATAGGCCTCCCCTGCAGTGAGATATGAAAAATTCATTGTGGAAGTAGGGGTAAGATTATAAGATTCAGAATACCAGGATGTCTGCTGAGAAACAGTCTCTCCTAAACAAGACCTGAATGGAGAATCAATAGACATGCTAGCACAGAAAGGGGAAAAACCACCCCTAGACAAAGAACTACAGGCAACTAATGATGCTGAGAGAGGGAGCAATAGCCTCTCTCAGAGATGAATGCCCTAATCAGTTATCAGATACAAAGAGCTCAACCCTGAAACACAACAAAAACGGACTTAGAAGGTTATACTTATACACTTATGCATGCATATACATACACACATAAGTACATATGTGTAACAGTAGTAATCTGAGAAAAAAAGAGGCTTTTAATGTTAGAGTGAGAATGGGGGTCATGGAAGAGTTGGAGGGAGGGGACTTAGAAGGGACTGGAGGGAGGAAGGGGACAATGATCTGATGATATTTTCATTACAATTGTATAAAAGTAAATTTTAAGAGAAAAATAAAATAGGTTCCATCTTGATTTGAAGCCATGGCTGTATTTCCAGCTTTTAAATGTGTAAAGTATGTCTTGGATCACACAGGCAGGGAGAAAGCTGTCCTTACAAACAGCCAGTCAGAGGCTGTGATCAGTAACTACCCCATGGTGTTTACTTATTGCTCAGTTGACAGGTGAGAATTGCATATGTTTGTGGTGAACAGCGTGGCATTTTTAGTCTGTAATTTGTATTTATGAACCTTCTACAACAGTAACATAAGCTAACACACAGGGAAGTTATGTGAGGATAAACAGTAACTCTTGTATATTTTACATTTCTGTAGATCTAATATCATTTCAAAACAAAAAGATAAAAAGAAATCTTGGTGAGCCTTTCTTCACAACTGATGTAGCATAGTCATCTCTAATGGCCTTGAAAGTCACTTGTGAGTGTGCTTAGAATTTCCAAGAAGCTGCTTCCTGCTTCAATAGTTCAGCATGATGTAAGTGCATGCCATGAAATGTGTAAATCAAGCTAGTGACATTTTATTTACTTTATTATCACATTTTGGGGTGAAAACACCTAAAATCTACTTAACGAACAATGTATAAGCATTCAATACGTGGTTTCTGACTGTGGTCTCCATGTTGTACAATGGAATCCATCTTATGGGTCCCTTGTAACTGAACTTTTATAGACTTTCATCAATACTCCTCCATCTTTGGTAACTTCCACTCTGCTGCTTCTATGAGTTTAGTAGGATGTCTTTTAGATCTATTTATACTATTACCAGTGGGAAGACAATCATTTTAAAAGGCTGATTATTGTCCCATCGGGAATATGTACTGTATTTTTTCTATCTAGTAATTTGTTTATAGACATTTGAATTAAATTTTCTATTGCAGATTCTGCTGTAAAATGCACAGGAGGGCAGATGTCTCATTGACATACTGCCTCACTTCCTTCAGTAAATGCCCAGTAGTGGGACTTCTGGATCATGGGGTCATTCTATGGACCACCCTGTTAAAAACTGAAAATTAATTACCAATCTTCATGTAATTATAATATTATTATATCAAATGGCCTAAGTGTCAGCATGAAAATTGCCATTGCTTTTCAGCCGCTTGAATGTTCTACTTTAGCCTATTTGAGAAGTACCTCTGCTGAAACATATGAGTAACATTAAGGGCTTCATAAGTGTATTCCTCTTTCCATCTATTTTCTTCCAAATATACCTCTGAATATAGAGGTATATAAAATATGTATAGATACTCATACTACATAAGTTATTAATTGATTAGTTAATTAATTAATTTGTTTTTTTTAAAGATAAGGTTTCTCTGTTGTAACTCTGGCTGTCCTGGAACTCATTCTGTAGACCAGGCTGGCCTCATATTCACAGAGATCCACCTGTCTCTGTCCCCAAGTGCTGGGATTAAAGGTGTACCCCACCACTGCTCGGCTATGTTTTAAAGTTAGCATATATATATCACCTTACCGTTTATTAAAATTAAAGTAAATTTGAATACTAATGGACTGGGTATTCTTGTTTATTTTTACATAAATAATTAAATCTTCGCTAATTATTTGATACTGCAAAACATAGCATCTTTAATGGTTTTCAGAGTTGACTAATATTTTGATTTTGAAATTGTCAATGTCGAGTATACCATTTCACATTAATATGTAGCACAAAATGTCAGAAATATAATTAAGATAACTTCAGAAATTGCCGAGAGGTCTTGTCCTAATCCCATTTTTAACCCTACTAATCCTTCTTTTTCCATCATTCCCAATTCCCTCCTTATACCACCTATGTTTTATCACCCTTCCCTTGAAAGCAAATCACACACACACACACACACACACACACACACACATACACACACACACACACACACACACACAGAGTATGGCGTCTTACAAGTTTCCTGGCCTCTGTGGCTATTCATTCCAATTTAAGTACACATATCTGAAAATCCATCCATGTATGAGGAGAATACACAATGCCCTGGTTTTGTACCACTCGTGAGCCAGGGATGGTGTCTACAGTTTTCAATGCTTGGAAAGAAGAAAACAAAGAGAGTATATTCTGTAACACATGAAAATTATATGAAATTCAAGTTCCAGGACCTTATAAATTTCTGACATAAGACATTATCAAATGTAAATTGTTAACCACCCCAGGTCCTGGAGGTTATTTTGGGCATTACTAGACATTTGATGTAAGATATTTATGGAAATATGTTCAATAATTGGTGAAACTGATAGGCGTTTCATCCCACCCAGTATAAAGATATACCTAGGATCAGGGTGTGAACTTTACCTCTGCAAAAGAAACTTTATTTCCATGCATTATTGGAATTTAGTCTCATTTACCTACTTATTTTTTGTCTGTTGTGGTGCTCAGCTGTAGACTTTGAGAACAGAGACTGTATGGCTCATGAAGATGGAAGTATTTATCATTACTTTGCCAACTCTTGGACTACACAACTCCCTGAGATTTAAAATGCCACAAGTGTATGAAATTCTTCAAAGGTTCAAAGCCTAACATTTCTACAACATGAGTTAGAAAGGTGAACATATAGGATATGCCCATTTGGCTCCTTAAGTCTAAAACATTCTGGAAACCCAGATGGAGGGACCCTTACCTCTCACTTAACACTTTCTGTAGACTGTAGCTTGGATCTGTCACTATCTTCAACAATGAAGATAAAAGCACCTTGTTTCTGTTCAAGAAGAGAAGTCCACGCCCTGCTTATAGGTGTATCTTAATATTGGGTGGGTGAAACACCTATTAGTTCCACCACTTACTGAACACATTTCCACATATGTCTCATCAAATGTTGCCTATGCCAAAAATAGCCTCCCAAACCTGGGGTGGATAACAATTCACATTTCATATTGTTTTATGCCAGAAATTTATTTTTTGCTTATGGTTTTTCAACACTTACATTTTCCTTTGTAAGCTTGGATTTTGATTTCATTTTGTTTTATAAAAACAAATGTCATCCCACAAGGGAGACAGCTCTTGTTATAAACACATGTATGGAGGACCGTAAAACTTAATGAAATTCACAACTGAACATTATAATAAAATGGCCTCGGGACAGAAACAATCTAATCAGCCTCCAGCGAGTCCCAGAAGATCTGCTACAATTGTACACAGGTGGCTGAGGGCACAGGGCTGTTGGCGTCTTGCCTCACAACACACAGGGGATGTGAGTTTTATGACCCAATTCTGCATGTTCTGTCCTGCTTTACTGTTGCATATTTTTGTCAAACCTTCTCTGGCAATGTAGCTGCACAGAAATTATAGTCTGTAAATCCTCCTCATTAGGAGAATTTAGCAAATATTTTACTGCTTCAATAAGGACCAATTTCTTTGCAAAGCAACATCTAGATGAGGCAAGACCCAAGCTTTAGGGTTTTGTGTCTTTGAAAATGAGAACAAAGGACCAAGGCACTCCATTCCCCCCGCCCCCGTTTGTGTGTGCAGGAACATGTGCGTGTGTGTATACATGTGAGTTGAGACAAGAGGTCAAACTTGGATGTCCTTGCTGTCCTTTCCCAGACACCGACTACCATGTTTTTCATTGGTTGTTTCTGTAGAGTCTCTCATTAGGTTAGCCTGGCTGGTCAGTGGGTCACGGGGAACTCTCCTATTTTGCCAGCCCAATGCTGAGGTTACATGCGTGTGTCAGCATGCTCAGAGATTTCGCGTGGACTCTGTGGATCAAAATCAGACCCTCATGCTTACTCAGCAAGCACCTTAGTGAAATGAGCCCTCTCCTCTAATCTTGAAGCCTTCTCTTGCTGATTCTGTCGGGAACCAGAGAGGATTTCCTACAATTTGTGCTATATGTTTTGTTGAATAGCTCACACAGAATCATGAAAGAAGTTGCCTTGATTTTTAGTTGACAAAACGTTAAGTAACTGACCAACTTGAAGGAGCAATGATGTCGAGACAACTTTCCCACACGTTGACCTGCATTAAACCCTGACTTCTTTCACAAATGGTTGGTGCTAGGACATCTCTGAATTTAACGGGGAGATAAGTGACTGTCCTTGACAGGAAGGCAGGTGAGGAGCAAGAAGAGGAAGCACACCCTCTCTATGATGCCATGAGAGAGAAATGCTCAAGATCATCAGTTTCACAAAATTATGGTGGACACAGAAAAGTATGTCCACTTTAGAATAAATGTGTAAATATTGCTACATCATTCTGTGCACAAATAAGGTACCTAGAAAAAGGTCAAACAACCAGAACACTACCATGCCCAGATCTGCTTCCGAAGATATCCTTAAATTTCTTTGTCCCCAACTCTTTCCTTTCTCCCACTCACCTCCATTCCCCTTCCTTTGCCCCCTTCATCCCTCTCATTTTTCCTGATATTAGATAACAGTTGGCTAGCAGAGTGGTCAAGGGAAGACCCAGGGACCGAAACCCGAGGTGTGATGATGATGTGCCACATATAATTCAATGACCTGGGAAACACGAATCTCTGCTCCTGTCTCCTTCCTAGAAAGGATGGAGCTGGGCAGTGGTGACTCAAGTCTGTAATCCCAGCACTTCGGAGGAAGAGACAGGTGGATTGCTGTGAGTTTGAGGCCAGTCTGGTCTACAGAGTGAGTTCCAGGACAGGCAGAGTTACAACAGAGAAACCCTGCCTTGAAAATAAAACAAAACAAACAAACAAAAAACAAAAGGATGGAACAATAGTCATAACAACACATAGAGTTGCAGTGGTGCAACATGTTAATTCATGCAAAAAGCTTGATATGGTTAGTGCTTAACTGAGACCAGCCATTATTAATCTGGCTACTTGGTCTTTATGTTCATACACTCACCCGGAACTCTACAGCCACAAGGCAATTCAAGGAGAAGACATGGGTATGAGACCCGATGCTGGTCTATTGTTAGTGACTAGGTCTAGACACATTGCTCTTCTCTGTTAGCTTATTCAATTCTTCTTACAATCTGTGACACACCCTCCACTCTCCACGGATGGCAGACAAATTCTAAACAGAAACGACTCCGAAAGTGCCCATGAGTTATCTGGTGGTGGAGCTAGTGTCAGCCATTTTCAAATATAGAAGGGGGGAAAAACCCTGTGGACGGAGGTCTAATTCTGCCTGAATAGCTCACTAACACTGTGATTTCACGTAATTTAGCTTCTTTTTCATTTCATCTTCCTCTTGCAAACAGTATATAATAATAAAAATGACATAAACATTAGTTGAAATGTTAAGACAAGTGGTGACCTTAGTCACAGAGAGGGAGTGCCTGTGTGGAACTGTCTGTCTGTCTTCCCGCATGAGGCTGATGATGTTGAGCACTCTTCACTACGAGAGAGTGAACTGTGGGATGGTTCCCACAATAATAGTTCCCCAGCTCTGTTGATTTTATGTGCTCTCTGTTCCTGGAGCCAAAGCTTAAATCACACCAGACATGTAAGAAATAACATGTTTTCTCAAAAGCCAAGTAAATCTGTCTTTGCATTAAGACTATTATATTAAATGTGTGCTTCACTGAAGGAATAAAAAGTAAAAAATAAATTATATGTTCTATCTTAATTTGTCCATGAAACTTTATTTTTAATATATCTTTATTGTCATTAAGAAACGACAGTGACTCATTCTAATAATCCTCTTTAGCTCTCTAAAGAGAGAGATGATTATGAAAACAAGAAGTTATAGACAGCCTGGTACTTTGAGCACCTGCCCAATGTCATAGCAACATCATCATCACCCTAATATCTCTATCAGCTCCTTCTATGTGTAGGTAACTATACCAAGACCTTCTGGACAATAATCTCATTTAAACCTCTCCACAAATGCATAAATGAACACCTTTTATTTTCTCAGTGGAAGACAAGAAAAAATGCTTTAAAATGCTTTAAAGGGTGAAATGTCTTGTTCTAGGTTACACAGCAAAATGGTTAAGAATATGGCTGGAACATTTAGTCTGACCTCAGAGCCACATCCTTGTTATAGCCTCTCCATTTTGCCGCTCATTGTACAAATATTTACTGGGTATCTCACATTAGGTGAGCCTATAATTTTAAAAAAGAAGAAACAATGTCAGGAACAAAATAAGTGCTCTATGTGTTTGATAAATACATGAATGCATGTATTCTTGGCTTGATTGGAATAAACCAGTGACCAACACATAGAGCAACCCTGTTCCTAAGGAATTACATAGAATAGATGATGGTAAGGAACAGTGGGTCTTTATGGAAGGTTCTAAATGTGACAGAGAAGACATAGCATGGCATAGGCATGGATCAGCGGTGTCTATAGGGGTGGTAGGTGGAATATTCAATATGGTGGTGTGGATAGGCTAGAGGGGAAAAAGTTAGCAAGACGTTGTGGCTGTCTTAGTGAAGAGTGTTCCTGTCAGGGGAACTGCTATAAAAAGGGCTCAAGAGAGTGGAGAAAAGCAGCAAGGAGGCTTGGTCTGGCTGGGATGAGAACTCGAGGCCCAAGAAGTGAACTCAGGTGGTTGCTGGGGAGAAGAGAGAACACCCAGGGTATTCTGATCCTGGGTGCTTGGCTTAGATCTTATCTCGTGGCACCTAAAGTCATGAGATACTATTTTTCCTTCTCTCTAGGCATACCAAGAGAGTCTCAGGTCACCATTTTCTAATATTGGATGTCTTTGGACAGAAGAATTTCTGTCTTGTCAGAGTAGCAGTGTGTGCTCAACACCTGAACACCCTACTCCTCAAGGTAATGTGGTTAGCTTCCAACCCATAATATCTGTCAGCCATGTTGATGCAGGAGCCAAAATGAATTTTTTTTTTAAAAAAAAACAAACTGAAAAGCATTCTTTGGGAGAAAGCCAAAGTCTAAATGAAGCAACTACCAATCTAATTCATATTAAATACATGTACTCAGTTTAATTCAGTTTCACTTAGTATAATGAAATCTGTTCATAAATTGCCTGCTATCTGCTATGTACAGCAGGGAACGCAAGGGAATTTTATGACATGGAGCAAAATTGCAGGTATTGCAAGCCTTGAGAGACTAGAGGTATTCAGATTCAAGGCTCCAACCTTCCTGTGAAGAGCCAGATTCCAGTTTTAGGACTCTTGTGCCATATCATGTTTCACAATTGCCCCACCTCTTATCATAATGTGAGAATAGACAGTTTGAAACAAATGGGCACAGATACATTTCGATAAAACTTTATTTATAAAAACTGGTGGCAATCTTGATTTGGCTCATGGGACGTGATTTAGTAATATCTAAATCAAACACTTGCATGATCGTTGATACAGCAGCACTGTCTACTTCCAGTCAGATTCTCCTCCTCTCTCAACTAACAACATTGTTATAGCATGAACTGCATTATCTACTTTGTAGATAGAAACCCAGAAACCCTATTTAAACAGTTAATATGTTGCCTAGGTCACACAGTGATAATGTTGTAGAATGGAGAAGCCAAAAGCAGAATGAGATTCTAAATGTTACACAGCACACTGCATCTCACAGGAGATTCAACCCAGTTCATAAACAGTTAGTTCTTGGCCAAATAGAATGAGGTATTAGACACTGAGTAATCTTAACACGACAATGCCCAGGACTGCCCTGGGTCTGGAAAGCAGACATGTTTTCTCAGCTTGCTTGATAAGTGCATAAACTTTCCTTCAGAGGTGTTCCAGTTGCCTGCCTCACAGCTTCTCTATCCTTCCGGGACAAAGTCTGAGCCTTTATGAATGATATAAGGAGCTTTCAAAAGGCTCTAGGAAATGACATCAACATACCCTGTGCCATATGGAAGCCTGGCAAGTTCAAGGACAAGGTGAGAAATGCTAGTGTGCTCCTTGAGTCATGTGCAGACTTGGGATGTAAGCAGAGATGATGAGGCCAACTCTGTACCCCCCCTACAGATTCCCAGTGCTATCATTTCCTGAGTTCACAGATGAAACTGCTAAGCTTAGTTCTGACTCAGAGTCTTCACATCTTGTTGGCTTTGCTTGGAATGTCCTGTGCTAAGATCTCCTGGCTGATATCTCTCAGTTCAGTTCTAAAGTGTGTGTGTGTGTGTGTGTGTGTGTGTGTGTGTGTAGTAGATAGAGGTCAGCCGTGGGTGCCATTCCTCAGAGCTCAGACACTTTGTTTTTCAAGACAGCATCTCTTACTCTTACCTGTAATTCCTGTAACTCACTAGTTTGGCTAGCTGATCAGTGACCCAATTTTTATTGTTCTTATTTTTAATATGGGTTCTGAGGGTTGAACCAAGGCCCTCATACATGCACAACAAGTACTTTTTCAGCTAAACTATGTTCTCAGCCCAGTCTTCACGTCATTAAAGAAGCTCCCATAGAACTCCAAGGCTAAATTGCTCAGTGCCGGTCCTTTCTCTAGGATGTTAACCCCTGCGCGTTTCATCATTGCAGGAATCACTGTTCATTGACCTAACTTGTTTAGCAACTGATTCCTCTGATGAGGCTGTCAAGTCTGGGGAAGCCAAGAACTTGTCTGTTTCCCACTGCCCACTCTTCCTAGGACAGAAAGGGTACGCAAAAAATCGCTTGCCGAGTGAATACATGACCCACGACAACAGCGAAAGCTATCTGTGGAGTGCATACCAGCCTCACGGCACGGCACGTACTGAGCCTTCCGCGGCATTCTGTCACTTAATCCCTTCAGTGACTCCAGGTCACCAAGGAATGCTCATTGTTGACAGTGTCTGTGTCAAGGCTTGAGAAGGTTAGGAGCAACCCTGTGTGGCCGCAGAAGTAGAAACACTTTCTTCGGGTATGTCGGTCTCACTTGGCAGTCACCCAGGCAGGATGTGAAAGTAGAAGACAGATGACATTCCTATTGTCCGGAAAGCTAATGAGAAACATTCTAACTAAGGGGCAGAGAGCCAGCGGCCTGAAGATGACTGAGAGCCCGTGCAGTCTCACTATCTGGTGCCTAGTCGCACCGTTGCCATCTGTGGCCAAGGCAAAGCAGTGTCCCAGGGTGGGCAGTGAGGAACACAGTCACAGGTTTCTACAGAAGCCGGAGAGCGTGCAGGGGCAGGGCCTCTCCTGGCATCACTTCACGGAAAGGCAGCTGTGGTCACCTGTCTCTCACACCTGCACGGAGACTCTTCCGGAGGCAAGACTGGAAATCTTAGTGGGCAGCCTCGGCCTGTGACTTCCTGCCTCCATTGCATTCACTTTGGGTGGGATCCTTGTCACCTCTGCCCTGTTTTGTGGGCTCTAGGAAAAAGTGACACTTCCTCAAGGCTTCTCTCTCGTTCAGTCACTTCCATTTGGGCTTTTGGACACTTGCTTTGAGTTTCTGCCTTTGATGTCAGGCCTGCTCAGCCGGCTCTGGGAGTGGGTGTGTGACCTGCAGCTAGTGGGAGAAAGACTTTGTGTTTGAACTGGCTAGTGATTGATTAACACTTTCCACAGCTTCTCTGGCGCAAAATAGATGGCTTGGCAAAGTAGTCTCCAGATGGCCGCAGGATGCAGGCTCCCTTTCTGAGGCGCCTGGTGGGGGTTGCTGCTGCTTCTAGCAAGCCAGATTTGACATGTGGCCACAGTCACATGCTAGCCCTAGGAAGGCAGCTGCCTGGAGTGCCAATAGCGAGTTTGGGAAATGAGAGTTCATTCTCTGAGCGAGTTGTAATCACAGGATAGCCGTGGTCCCCACATGGTAAACAAAACCAATCCAAAGAGAAAAATGGAAATAAACTAAGGTGAGGAATGTTTATAACTTATCTTGGTCTTGTTTTTTTCATTTATTTTGTATTTTGTAAATTCCATTGTCGAATTCTCAAGCCTTGAATGTAAGAGGGTGTGTGTGGGGTGGGGTGAAGGAAGGAGAGAAGAAAGGGAAGGGAAGGGAAGGGAAGGGAAGGGAAGGGAAGGGAAGGGAAGGGAAGGGAAGGGAAGGGATAGTGGAAAGCATAGGGAAGAGAAAGGAAGGGAAGGATAGAAAGGGGAAAGAAAGGGAAGGGAAGGGTAGGGTAGCAAGGGAGGGATTGGAATGGTGAAAAGGATAGGGAAGGGTTGGGAGGAAACATAAGGAAGAGAAGGGAAGAGAAGGAAAAGGAGTGGAAGGGAAAGGAAGGGAAAGAAAGAGAAGGGAGGAAAAGTAGGAAAGATAGGTAGAAAACGGAGAGAAGGGGAGGAAAAGGAGAGATAGAAATGAGAGATGGGGGAGGAGAAGGGAGGGGAGGGCCAGGGTCACTAGCTGAAAGGACTAAAATATCAGTTCAGGATCAGTTGGGAATGCAGAATTACCTGAGGAGTCAAATTCTAAGAGGGGCACTTAGAGTGGTAAGAAGGTAACAGAACTGTTAGACACTTCTGAGCCACTCGGTGACAGCCCCTGGGAAATTAAACAACTCCAACACCCACAGACTGACTTATCAGTCTGGATCCCGATTTTGAGACTGGAACTGTGATGTCTGCCAAGGATAAGAGATTGGGAGACCAGTAGCACTGAAAGACCCGGGCCCCATGCCCCACTGCGCGAGCCCCTGTCAGAGTCTACCAGTGAGAGGACCTCCAAAGAAAACCCACGAGACTTATGATCGATGCAACCGCATGAGGCTTTTAGTATTGGTGCGTTGGGGTCCACCTTCCGCTAGGTGAACCTCGATTCCTTTGTCTTTCAGCACTTTACGGGGTGCAGGGGAAGGGGGCTGGGGACAGGGCATGCACAACTTTGATTGGCTCAGAGTCCCGAGCGCAGGAATCTGCCTTTGTTATCTTTTAAACTGATTGGCTCTGCTTGTCTGCTGTGGGAGGGGTAGGGGGGGTCCCTTACAAGTACATGCCAGCTAGCACCTAGGCAATGAAGCCTGAGGAAGTTTGTTGCTTAATCCTGAGACTCGAAGGGGTCATCGTTTAACTCAGGAATCTGATCGTGGTTCTGAATCTGAATCTGAACCCCAGGTTCCTGGGCCCTTTCAGCACAAATCTGCACAGCCACCACCACTCTAGATCAGCTGTCAGAATTTCCCACCTCTGAGGGCTGGGTCTGAAGGTGCTCTGACCCTATGGCCAGGCATGAGATACTGTCAACCATCAGTGCCCTTGGCTTGCTTGCATCTTTAATATACACTCAAGCTAACATGAAACTATTCCATGCTTCTGCACCCAGTTTGCCATGACAGACAAATATGCTTATGAAATGGAGCGGGTGTATGTGTCCTGTTTGGGGGGGTTCATTTCTGAAGCTTTGTAAGGAGCCAGGCCAGCTGCTGCCTGTGTCCCTGATGGCGGCCGACCATGTCTCTCCATGTCAGCAGCAATCACTGTGCACATGCTGGACCTGACAGAGCTGCAGAACAGACTGCACCAAGCTTCACACCCTCTCATTCCTTTTCAAGAGAGCAAGCAGCAGGTTGGAGAAAATGTCTGATCAATAATACACTGGGAGCCGGGTGGTAGTGGTGCGCGCCTTTAATCTCAGCACTTTGGAGGCAGAGGCAGGCAGATCTCTGTGAGTTCAAGGCCAGCCTAGTCAACAGAGTAAGTTACAGGACAGCCAGAGTTATGACAGAGAAACCCTGTCTCGATAAACAAAAAATAAAAAGCAAAAGTACACAGATGAACACACCCCACCTTTCTACTCAAGCAACAATTTCTATTATTATGGCCGGGCTATTTTGATTTTCCCTCAGAGTTAATGTGTTTCAAGTAATACAGTAACTAGAAGGAGCTACAAATATAAGTTGTCATGAAATACTAAATAATATTGCAGCTATTCTAATGACTTTCTTTCCTCATGAGTGCTGGCGGTACAGGGTCATACTTCGAGAATGTTGAAAATCAATTATCTCAAACCAGATTTGGAATTTCCCTTCTTTCTACCTCATTTTGGGCTGTTGTGGCTTTTAAAGAAGGTTCAGGTGTAAGTGAGGATGGCGATGGTGCTGCTAAAATGAGTTCTCCGTACGTCTTGGTTTACCTGAGCTCAGATGAGAAGCAGGAGCCAGGGTATTAATGATACCAATCTATTCATGTATACTTATTAAGTATCTACTATGCCCAGGCACTGTGCGTGTCTGTACTCAAATACGCATAATGGAGAGAAAGACGTTAACTAAACCTGAGCGCTTCACCAGGCCAGTGGTGACAAGCGTCCTGAGAAACACCAGATACGGGCAGATAGATGTGTCGGAAAGTACTTATTGTCAATTTGACGGGACCTAGAATTATCTGGGAGAAAAACTTATAAATATTTCTGCTTGGCGGTATCTAGATTGGGTTGAGCTAGGAAGACCCTTTAGACATCACATAGGGCTGGGGTCCTGAACTGAACAAAAAGAAGAGAACAAGCTAAGAGGGATGAACGCCAGCATTCACCGTTCTGCTTCCCTGCTACAGATGCAATGTGACCAGCTGCCTCGACCTCCTGACACGGCCATGATAGGCTAGGCAGTCAGACCGTGAGCCAAGATGGGCTCCTCCGTCCTTACTTAGATTGCTTTTGCTGGGTATATTGTCAGAGCTTCAAGGCCAGGTACTTCATCGATTAGATCACAGGAAAGATCCCAATCAAAAATAAATAAATAAATAAAAATAAAAAATAAAAAGTCAGGCGGTGGTGGCGCACACCTTTAATCCCAGCACTCAGGAGGCAAAGGCAGGACCAGGATCTCTGTGAGTTCTAGGCCAGCCTGGCCTACAGACTGAGTTCCAGGACAGCCAGGGGTATAACAGAGAAATGCTGTCTCTAAAAACCAAAACCAAAACCAAGCAAAACAAAAAACAAAGAAAGGCCCATGTTTTGGTTGTGCCTGTGAGGTCCAGGGATGCTTACCTAGGAGGGAAGACCCATCTTCAGTGTGGGCATAATATTCATAAACCGATTTCTGGTGTTCCTTTTTTCTTTGCTTTCTAGTAGGTGCTGTAGATCAAGTGGCTCCTGCCAGAATAGACTGCATTCCTCTAAACCCTGAACCCAAATGAACCCTTCCCCTCTTTGCTTTCTGTCAGGTATCCAGACACAATACATAGAAAAGTGACTAATACAGCCATTAGTCCCCTGTTTCTTGGATGGAAAACAAAGGCCTAGCAGAGTAAAGCAATGGGCCCCAGTTCCCACAGCTACTTAGAAGGAAACTACAGTTTGGCTGCAGTCTGAGCCTCAGCAGTGCAGGGCAGAGGGCGGGATGCAGAGGAATGGATGGACACAAGTTCTAGTGAACTGCGGTCATGATGGCCCCAGTGGTGTTGACCAAACGTGTTAACAGGAACGATCGGGAACACAGTACAAGAACATATCCCAGAGTAGAACATTTGCCTAACAAAAAGTGTCTCAATGAGTCAGATGGATTAGGGAGTTAGACCATGGAACAGGCTCTGTGATGGGGAGTCTCCATACTCCAACAAACCTGCATCGCCCTCTGTGATTTTAGTATAGGCTGAGTATCTCTAATCTGAAAACCCCAGGCTTTTAATGTTCAGAAATCTGAAACGTTTTCCATGCTGACACGATATCACATATAGAAAGCCCCGTAGCTACACCGAATAGAATGGTTCTCAGTCTTAACATTGGCACGCTAAAAATATTGAAGTAAACTTATATTCACGGCTATGTGTACGTTGTCTGTATCAATGGATTTAACAATCAGACATGTATACTGTTTCCCAGAAATTATTAGATCTAGGCAATGTATGTGTGCATGCTTGCTTGCATGCACACATGCGCGCGCGCACGCGCGCGCGCACACACACACACACACACACACACACACACACACACACACACTACTCTAAAATTCAAAATGCTTCTAGTGCCTAATATTGTGAATAAGAAACACTAACGTTCACTCTGTACCGTCCTAGAAGAATTTGGACAGGCAGTTTACTCTCTCTACCTCACATATGAGAGAACGAGGCTCAGGCGAGCCGTTGCTATGTTGACTATTAAGTCCCCTGAAGGCTTCTGTGGTTAAGGTTGGTTTGCCAGTCAAAGGGATTTGGAGACGTGATTGGATCCTGAAGGCTCTGAACTAGGATTAATCCCTTGATGAATTCACAGTATGGTGGCTTTATTGGGAGGTGGTAAATAATAGAATGTGGAGCCTAATTGGAGGAAACGGGTCATAGGGGACTTTTTCTGGAAAATCCGCCTTGTTCCTGAACCTTTCTGTCTGGCTCTCCCGGAGTCTTGGTTGTCACGGGCTGTGCTGTACAACCTTACTCTCCCAACTTACCCTCAAAGCAGCAGAGTGAAATGATCTTGGATCAAAACCCCTGCAGTTCTGAACTCAAATACATCTTTCTACTTTGAAACTGTCTCCCAGGGAGTTCTCACAGTGAGGGAAAAGTGACCACCATAGCAACCTACACGGGTTTACTCAGCAGCGAAAGCACTCGGCAGAAGGCCATGCTTTATCCCAAAGCCCTTGTTCTTTCTCACACTCCTGGGCTGAGGGCACTGTTCTTCCTGTCCTCAGAGACAGTGCCAAACCAGATGTGTATTTTCTTGCCAGACATCCGTCGTCCTCCAGTTTCACCACAGCAATTCTGGGGCACATTTGAAGAGAGGAGGCCGGAGTTGATTTGCCCCCTCCTGCTTCCTTTCCTCTCTCGGTCCCTTAAGCACAGTGAATACCCCATTCTCACTGTTCCCTTCTCAAGTGAAAGTTGCTGTCTTGTTCTTAGCTCAGAACTGCAGGGACACATTCCTGGGGAAGTCATGTGCTTTTTATTATTATGTTGTTTATTCGTGTACTCGAAACACATTTACTTTGTTAGGCTATTCATGGAATAAAACATTCAAATGAAAAAACAAACCAGTGAGTTTGGTAGCCTTCTTAGGGAAACAAAGGGAAGCCTCCTAGGGAGAAGCACATTTAACTCTTCTTGTTTCACTTGCTAATTCTGGATTCCTGTCTGTCGCCCACCGCCCATGGCTTGAAATGGATCCCAGGCTCTCCACGTGAAAGTCATCAGGGATGAGACAAGGAGTTTGTTGTCACCATCACAAAGTAAACAAGTTACCCAGAGCTTACCAGCAATGGAGTGGGTTTTCGAGGAGGAGCTGATTGGTCTTGAATACTACGAATAAGCACTCTACAGCCTTGCTGCTCCAGCCATGGTCCATGGAAGAGCACCCTTGGTATACCTGGGAACATGGGGAAACATGGGAGAAAAGAAAAAGCTTAGCTTCCACTTCAGTCCCACCGAACTGGAAAATGCATGCTCATAAGATTCCCAGGAAAATTATCAGACACCTTCAGATTTGAGAAATACTGTATGCTAGATGTTTAGCACCAGAACATGGGTCTTATATCACCAGAGCAATATGTAGCTGGAACAGGCTTGTCACTAGCTGCAGGTGCAAGGTTACAGGTGAACTAGATTACATCTTCTGAATTGAACTTTTGTCTATCTCCCCCACCCAATACTACCTTCAGTTGTTTCCCAGAGGTTTAGTTCCAGTGTATGATGGTGTGTGTGTATATGATGGTGTGTGTGTTTGTGTGTGTGTAAGGGGTGTACATGTTCATTTAGAGATATGTTCCTGCATGCATATGTGTATAGAGACCAGAGGTTGACATCTGATGCCTTCCCTCTTGCTCTCTACATTTTGAGATAGGGTCTCTCATTGAACTTTTGAAGTTCACTTGTTCTGCTAGTTTGGCTGGCAAGGACCTGCTTATCTCCTTGCAGATCCAGAGCTAGGGTGACAGGCACACATCACCACTCCCCAGCTTGAATTCAGGTTCCCATCTTTCACAGCAAGCCCTCTACCAACTCAGCCAACATCAGCCGCTGTAGCTTTAATAAGCTCAGCGAGCATGAATGTGAGCCCTGGATTTTGAAAAGGGAACCACTGCAGCAAGACTTGGGGTCCCCAGCAATAGGCAGTGTGGGACAAGTCTAGTGAAGATCACAGCTCACACGTACAGCCTGAGAAGTGTGAGGCCTGAGGGTCTGCGCTGTTCTGTATGTACTAGGCCCTGAGGGTATACCCTAGAGATAAAGTCTGTGCATGATGGAGCACAGAGGCAGAGATGGAATGTATACTTCCTCTTCCCTCTTGATAAAATGGTTGAAAAATCAAGATATTTGTGTCTCCTCTAAGTCCTCTATATCCAAACTTCTAAGGAATGACCCAGAAGCCTTAACTTGGCTTGCACATGGACATGATTTGATTTCATGATGTTGGCCTAGCTCGTGTTTCAAAATTCCTTTAAAAGTTGTTTAACTTGTCAGTATATTTTTAAAACTTTTTATTAAAGTGAAATACATACATATAAAAGGACGAAGAGGAATAAGGGTCCACCTCAAGGTATTTCCAGGGGACAATCAGAGTAGGACCAGCATTCCTAGATTCTGCTTAGACTTTCTACAGTGTAGTAGCTGAAGTTTTGACATAGAATCACGGTAAATGCATTATTTGCCAACAGCCGCTAATGGAAAGACTGCAAAACCTCAGACTTCTGGTTCAGCTTGAGATATTGAGGCTCTAGCAATGCTGGGCTCATGTTTCCACAAGACAATGAGCAGCTTGAAATTAGGAAGTACTTGCCTTGAAATTAGGAAGTTTATAGGAAATATTTTGTTCCATGTGCTATAATCACCAAACTCCCTATACTCAGGCCCAAATGGAACTGTCTTCAATCAACAAACTTGCATTTATAATATAATAAGGTATCAAAATAGAATTAAGATTAAGTAAAAAAATTTTCCCCCCACTCATTTAGATTCTGGCATTTATATTCACAGGTCTTACCTCTATAGATGTTTAAGTCTGAGATCCGTTCTAAGAGCCTGGGGGTTCTCTATAAACTTGTCAGTCTCAGAGAGTACCCCAATAAAACACACATTTTCCTATACTCTCACGTAACACCTCTCATGTCAGATGTGTGATGACAACAGGGTGACATATAAATCAGTACAATCGTGGTACCAACTACTTGGGTTAAGAACTCAAACCCCAAGACAGCCTGCACTTCAAATATTAATTACTCACTTTAGGTTGTCACCTTTGCTTCTGAGCCACTGACTATAAACCCAAGGTCTTGATGACATCATACTTGGGTTGTGCATTTATCTAAAAGGTTACAATGTTCACTAAAACACTAATTAATGCTTATTGCTTTATCATTAAGGACACAGCTTAACAACAAGCAACTTGCTGAGGTGTATGCTACTTGATAGGGGGAGTTTCCATTCTCTCTCTGGGCATATCACCCTCTAGGTACTGCATGGGTTTAAGAACCTAGAAATTCATCAAATCTTGTTTACGGAGTTTTACAGCTTGAGCCCCCCAGTCCTTTTGTCCCCTTTCATCCCTAAATGAGTAGGAGTGAAAGAGTCCCAACCGAAGTCTCTAAGGACCTCTGGGTCAAGTCACCTCTAGGTGACTTGTCCTATCCTGAAGTCACCTAAGGTGACTTGAGTAACCTCATTAGTATAAACTCAGACTTTGAGAAAAGCTTGTAAGAAATAACAGAAGGCATATCTACTATTCAGGAAATTCCAAAGGCTTTACAAATTCTGTGTCAAGAAGCACAGACAAAGACAAAATATATTTATGATTATATCAGAATATTGTAAATATTTTTTAAGAAAGGAAGAAGTTATGATAATTCTTTCTCATTCTGGCAATTCAACTTCCAGGTGCCAAAGAAGTGATAATGTACTCTTGTCGAAGTTAACGCAAAGAGAAGCAGATCTACTTCCTGCCAGGCTTTCCCTTTTCCCCCAGTGTCTCGATCTGTTTGGTGTTACTACAACAGAATATCTGGGATGGATTAATTTATCAGGAACAGAAATTTATTTCTTACAGTCTGACACCTGGGAAGTTGGAGGTCAAGAGATCTGCATCCAGCCAAAGCCTTCTTGCTGCATCACTCCATGGTGGAAGGAGAAAGAGGGGACAGGGAGAAGGAGGAAGAAATCATTCTTTATAAGAAGCCCACTCAGGGGAGAAGGAATCCCATCTACAGAGAGTAAAACTACTCTCAGGCCACCCAACATTATGCCCTAGCATTCAAAATTCTTGCACTGAGAATTCAGAATCTGATACTGGCCTTGAGGGGCACACATTAAAACCATAGCACCCCATTTGACACAGAGTTGTGGGGCAGTGAAAGCTGGCACAGGGAAGGCACTGAGCATGGGACCAAGGTGGGTTTCCAGGAATGTTCTGAAGATCACCCCTTTACTCTAATATCGTGGTTCTTTCTGTCTTCATTTTGCTTTCAACTTATAAACCCGGTAGCATGTATTTTATGGGATAGGTGTTGGCCTGGAGAACTCAAAATCAAGGAAAATAAAGCAAGAGTAAGATAAAGGAGGAAATTAAAAACAAAAAACACAACGAAATAGAAGTTGAGTCATTTCAGGTTGGAAGAGTGAGTCAGAGAAAGGTGAAGGCAAAGGCAGGCCCAACATGAACCTCATCGCTCAAGGCCTTACCTCCTCTGTTCAGGGAGCCCCAGTGGCCTTAAGGAAAGCCGCTTTGATCCCACTGAAAGGAAGTGCTTCGTTCCCTGATAAATAGCACAAGAATGGCCTGGAATGAGCCCCTGAGGTGAAACAGGTTGAGACTTAGTTTATGGTTGTGATTAATGACTCTAGATTAACAAGAATTTATAGGCCAGATTTTGTCAGTACTAAGGTTAATATCAATGATAGATTTACCTTCCTCCAAAAGTTCCTAGGTAGTTAGAAATTAAATTTAGGGCTGGATAATGTTAACAAGTGGTGTTAGTAAAAGTGGATATCCATGAGCAAGAAAATGATTGTTGACAATATTTTATAACACACACACACATACACACACACACTTGAAAATGGGTTAAAACTTACACATCCGATGTGAGACTGTGAAACTACAAGAAAAGAGAGGGGGATCCTCCCATATGAGCCTTGGCAATAATTTCTAAGAGCAAAAATAGACAATTGGGACACATCAAACTAAAAAGCATCTGTTTAGCAAAAGATACGGTCAAGAGTGACTAGGGAGCCAGTGGACAGAAAAGTATCTTAAACTGTAAGGGAGGTAAGGAAGCTGTCAGGGTTAATCAGTATTAACATGACTGGATTTGGATTCATCTAGAAGGCACACCTCTAGGTGTGTCTATAAGGGTGTTTCCAGAGAGGTTTAACCCAGGAGGAAAGACCCACCCTGAAAGAAGGTAGCAATATCTTCAGGTGTGGGGGCCCAGACTGGACCCAAGGGGAAGAAAGAGAACGCTGACTGAGTATTATAGTTCAACTCTCCCTGCTGACGTGAGCAAGTAGTTGCCAACACTGCTGCTGCTGTTCGGCTTACTGCCATGCCTTCAGAACCACGATGGTCCGTGTCCCCCCAAACCATGAGCCAATGCAAGCATCTTATTTTTATTTTGCTTCTCGTCACATACTCAGTCACAACAGCACGAAACACAAGATGTACTATCCAAAGCAGCCCAAGAACGTGGTTCAACTTAACAATGTTAAGAAACAGAAACTCAAGCTAATTTGAAAATTGTCAAAGGACTTGAACAGACATTTTGCCAATGAAGGTACAGAAATGGCTACCAGTTCTATGAAGAGACACTCACGAACATGACTCAACAGGGAAACACGGGTCAAAACCTCAATGAGGTATCTCTTTATATCTGTTAGGATGGCTTTGAAACAAACAAACAAAAAAGGCAAAACAAAAGATATTGAAGACTGGTGAGGATATGGAGAAATGTGTTGGTGGGAGTATAACATTGGTCTGTTACTATGGAAAAGAATATAGCATGATGTTAAGGTTATCTGATCGAACAATACTATTTCTGGACATTTCCTCAAAGAATTCAAAACAAGATCTCAAAAGACACATCAGTACTCACATGGTCACCAGGGCACTCTTCACTTTAGCCATGATAGGGAAGAAACTAACTGAATGCCCAACCCAAAGTGAATGGATAGAGAAGATGTGGTGTATCACACAATAGTATGTTATTCTGCCTTTAATAAGAAGGAAAACCTCCCATAACGATCAGTACTGATGAAGGATCGAACATTTTGCTAAGTTTAAAAGGTTGGCCAACAGCCACGTGTATGAGACATCTGGAGTACTCAAACACATGGAAACAGCATGGATTGGTGGCTGTTGGTGCCAAGGGAGAGCAGAGGCTTCTGTTCAATGGGTATAAGTTACAAACAATGATTGAGTCCTAGAGCCTGAGCCTATTATTAACAACAGTGTATTGTACACTTAAATATTCACTAAAGAGCAGAGCTCACGGGTCCTCACCAATTTTCTTTTCTTAATGAAGATGAGATAGTCAATCTGTCCTTAAGGAACTTGAAAATGGTTTCCTCTGTGAGACTAATCATTCTTCTCAGCTCTGCAACGTGCTAATCAGTTTGTGTGACACCCACGATGACAAACGCCCTAATCAGCATTAATCAGACCTTTCCTGTTGTGTGTCAAGTCTTGTGGTAGGTACACAAAGGTTACAGTGAGTGCAATTCTCAAATCGACCCTGGTAGACATTGGTAAATACTATGGGATTTCCCAGTTCTACAAATCAGGAAGTCCAGGCTAAAATTTGTCAAGCAACATCATCAAGGTGCCAAGCTAAGTCATACCGGCATGTTGTGGATGCCAGCCACACCCTCCTTTCCTTTTAGCCACTGTTAAAGAAAGCATTTGTCCTGGACCCCAGAGGCCAGCTCCCTTCCCCCAAGGTCCTAATCAAGACAAAAATAAACATTCCCAAGCAGGTGAGCATTCAGTTTGGCTGAGGCTCTCCTCTGTCAAATTGTATGAGGTGCTGTCACATGAATAATCAGCCATCTGGGAGGAAGGAGGAGAGTCTGCACTCGAGATTGTTGGAGCCTGATACCTGCTTCTCTGGTCTCTCTTGGTAACTCTTTACCAGGAAGTGTCTTGTGTCTTTGGTACATTTTCTATTTCAGAATGATCACTGCTAAATTGATTTGGGTTAGGAATGTGACAGGATTCTGGCCCCTTGAGTGTTTATATGGAAATAAAGAGCAAAGCTGATTCTCTCTACTTCCAGCTTAAATAAAAACCGCATGATGAGCTCAGCCTGTACCCTCCCCCACTCTCCCTACCTCAACGCTTATGAAAGACCAGCAATTCTTGGAAAATCTATTACAACAGATCTCCTTGCCCAACACTGCTCCCCCCCACAACCCCCTAAACATCTTTATATTCCTCTCTATGTGTCGTGTTCTGCCTCCAACTCTTTCTCAAATATCTTGAGGCCCCAAACGTATTTCCACTAAGCCTCCTCTGCTGGTAATTTTGAAAGTGAGTACATTTTCAGGAATGTAGTCAGGATGCGTGTTTGCTTTGCCCATCAGTGTTCTGTTTTGTAAGAGTCACTGGACGTCAAGTAAGCAGTTCACTTTTCTCCCTTTCCCTCCCAAGTCTTTTTATCTTAGAACCAGGAAGTCATATTTTGCCAGCAGACTACGAACTGTAACCACAGAAAGTTGGAGGCTCTTTCAAAGCTCAGGATTCAGGAGGCTTGAATAAGTTTTAGCTCTGACAGAAAAACGTTCAATCCTCTCTCATCTGGGAGGAACATGTCAGCAGGGAGTGGGGTGGATGGGGGTGGGACAGGGACAGCTGTGTTATTGGTGACATGGCAAGTGGGCTGTCTTCTGAGTCCTGTGAGGTATGTGTCAGGGAAAGCAGCCTTGTTCTGGGAGGTTCTAAGCAGGACTGGAAGAAGACTAGGTTTCATTTTCCACTCAGACACTGTTGTGGAAAGAATGAGTCTCTCTGCTGCTTGTCCCTGTGCCCAGAATAAAGGGGTCACTATTAATTCCTTCATTCTGTTTGGATAAGAAGAGCTAACACAGTCAGTGCTCAAAATACAGCCAGCTTGCGATGCTTTCTCCACAGTCTCCTTGATTTCCTGATACACTCTCTTGCCCTCAGTTTTTATCTTTCCAGAATACATAATACGTATCTACGGCCTTTTGTCCTTCTCGATACATGTACATGATATGTCCTCCCACTGACTTTACCTTTTCCTCCTGGGTCTTCTTCAGGATACCTGGATACTTCAAAACTACCTGAATGAAGACATCCATTAAAACGATACCCCCACATACAAGTATAATGTATGTATGCACGTATGTACGGGCGAGTCCTAAGTTGACACAGTATTGTCCACAATCACTCTCCACTTTATCAAGAAAAGGTCTCTCAGTAAGTTTTCAGCTATCAATTCCGGTTAGTTTAGCTAGTCACCTCATCCCAGGGATCGTCTGTCTTTGCTTCCCAGTGCTGGGATTACAGGTAGTTGTTGTACTGCCTGCCTTTTACACAGGTTCTGGGGATCTGAACTCAGATCCTCACACTCACATAGCAAGCACTTTTCCAGTGAGCCATCTCCTTAGCCCTTCCCTGTTTTATGTATCAATCTGACAGCACAGACCAAAGTAGTCATAGACTTCCATGCGTCTGATGCTCCTTCTGACGACCCTTGCTCAATAGAACCTGGACACGGCAGAAATACTTTGCATCTGCGTTTTCCAATTTGGCAGCCACTAGTCACATGTGGCTGCCATTAAACAACTGAAATGTGATCATTGTATCAAAGGAATGAGTTTTGTTTTTTGATTTTATTTAATGCTAATCGCCAACTCCCAAAGCTTATACTGCTGTGACTCCTCTACTGAAGAGCACAGCTTGAGATTGTGCCCTCTGTGAGGCATTACCACTTGTGCTTGGCAGAGCCTGGCGTGTATTAAGAGACTCAGTTAATATTTACTTCATTCAACTACTGTCTATCTGTCTGATAATAATGCCACCAGGAAGGTAGAAGTAATATTTCATCTTTATATATGAAGCAGATAGAGAGCAAAATGGAATAAAATGACAACATAATGTGGCTATGCGATGCTGAGTGTTGGGACCAGGGTGTGAGATGCCACTTGTTTGGGATAAATCCTTTGTCCTTTCTGCTTTCACTGTAGGACTTCAGTCCATGGGAGTGCATTTTTATGTAAGTAGTTGCACATGCAAGATACAAGGGGGGGGTAGCATTTTATAGTCAGCTAATTGTCTCCATACAATTAGACATGCAAAGGCTTGCTCATATAAAGGCCAACAGAAAGGAAATGGGAGGAGGGGAGGGGGAATTGGCACACTGCTTATTGATCATTAGTATTGTGCACATATTTAAAGACTACACTGACTAAATGGGTCTCTTTTAAAAGAGAAAGAGTGCATCATAAAAGAAAGATTACAATAGCCAACAAATTGGGCAGCTGCTGTGCTATCTGAGATTGTTAACTTTCAGATGTTGATAGCCTCACAGTTCCGCTTCGCATGGTGGAGGAGATGCTGCCATCTGCTGGTATTTATCTACAGTGAACCAGCATTCCAGAAGCTGTGGGCCATTCTGCTAATTTATCACTATTGAAAATTGCATATTAAAAGCAATTCAAAAAATTATTCTACTATTTTGAGATGAAAACATTACCATGTTGCAAAATTTCTGTCTTTGTATGGATAAACATAGCCCTCTGGATATTTTCAGCTCCTCCTCTTCATTTAGCTTGATGAAGTGCTGAAACTATCTGACAGCATTGTAAGTGGACTCTCCTCTAATTCGTGACAGGAGTCCTCTAACAAAGGACTGTCATTCTGTGTCACTAATAGAACTGTGAATCTTTGTGGACCCTGATTAGGCTTTGTACAGTTGCTGACTTGCATGGATCATATGCATTTCTGAATCTTTGTCAAGGATATACCTGGAGACATAGGGTCAGGCCAAATTTTGGAGAGGCTGTAATCTAATAGGGTCAGATAATTTCCAGATGATGAAAAATGTTGTAGATGAACCAGTGCTATCTACCACTTTAGGAAGCTGTGCTAAGATCTTGATCAATCAGCAATAGCCAACAGAGTTGAGAGATTGTGATCTTGTATTAGTATAGTTCTCTACAGAAGATTCTAGATTTATCTAGTGATTTTTAAAGATGGTAATCACATGGGATACCTGGCTATCTCTGTATGATCAAGCAGAGAGAAAAGGAAGTGGTACCAATGTGGAGAAGTGGATGAGGAGAAAGAAAGCCATTTGTCTTTGGTTCATATAGATACAAATCTCAATGGACAGCGGTAGGAAACCCCTCCCCAAATAATCAACGTCCATCACATCTCCTAACGCTCCTTGCATTAGCCACTTTTTTTCTTTGCTGTAACAAAACAACCAATAAAAGCAACTAAAGGAAGAAAGGGTTGGTTTTGCTTAACAATTTGAGGGTACAGTGGCTCGTGACAGGGAGTGCATTTTGGCGGGAATGTTAGGTGACTTGTCACAAATTCCTGCGATCACAAACCAGAGAGCTGGATGCAGCAGTCTGTTTTGCTTTCTCTGTTTTATTCGGTCTAAGACCACAGTCCATAGCATGGTGGCGCCCTAGGGTGAGGGAGGGTCTTCCAGCATCTAGAAAACCATATCTAGAAACTCCTTCACAAACAAGCCCAGAGGTTTTTCTTCTAGGTGATTCTAGATCCTGTAAAGCTGTCAGTCAATATCAATTCTCACACTCACCTCCCCACAGGATCCAGCTCCTACACTGAGTCATTAATTAACCTTCCAGCATCTACTTAGCCATTGATATAAGATGTCCTTTGGAGATGATCTCCTAGAGTTGAATTACACTAGCCTGTACTCATTCATTCATGGATTCAACGAATACTGTTGAACATATACTAACCACCTGATACATTATTAAGAACACAAAATAGCATGAGCAATGGCCCCTGACATTAAAGAACGCATTGTTTCTTCTTGTGTGTACAGAAACATTTACTGTGTACTAGGAGCTATGCCAAACTTTTACATCCATTTCATTATTCACTTGCTCAACAATACTTACTCAAGCCTGTTGTGTGTCAGACATTGTTCTAAGTGTAAAGACAAAACAATGCTAAGTGAGACAGCATTCCTTCTCTCATAGATGCTGCTGTGTATTGGGGAAGGCAGGCAGACAAACAACAGCTTGTACCGTGGCAAACTACTTTCACAATGCATTTTGGACAGTCAGGGCTTGATTTCCTATATTGAGAACCCGAGCAGTGCCTCAAAGAAGTGATTAGGCATGCTGTTTTCTCTGGTGAGAACTGCGTGTGATAACAGTAACAAATTTCTTACCCAAATTTCTCAAGAACATGATTTTATGCTTTTTGTTTGGTTGGTTTTTTTGTGCTTTCTTTGGGCTTCCTTGGAGTATGTTGGAGACTTCAATAGCCCTTTAATATTTTCTTTTCTTTGCTTTGGCTCAGTCTGCATCACTTTCTGTTGTATAACCGGGTCCCTGATGATACTCACTATGACACGGGATGGGCAGAGGTGTGGTGTCACTCACACACAGGTGTCACTGCAAGTGTTGGACAGTAGTGTGTGTATCTCAAAGATGAGTAGGTGTTATCCAAGTTAAGGAATCAGAGGCAAGATGGTGTGGAAAAGGATTATGGGTAGAAAGAGAAGTGTGTTTGGAAGCACCAGAATAACTCCTGGAGTAAGAAATCTTAAGGTTATTTTTACACACGAGCAAGCTGAGGTTAACCAGTTGCAAATCCAGGATGGATCTTACCATCCTCCAGTTCAGTCATTGTGGCTGTCTTCCACATGGGGCTAGAAACACGTTTATGTCAGTACTTCAAAGTTTGAAAAAAATGCTGTGTGTATCCAATACATAAAAGTAAAGCATGCTTCCTTTATTATAAAGCAAATACCCATGTAAGTGGCTCTGAGATTAAGGATGCTAACTAACACTCTGGGTGCCCACTGCAGGCCTACTGTGGTCTGCTTCTCCTGAACATCTGTGTTCTCTGGGGTTAGTCACCAGACTTCTAGAATTACACTTCTCTTGCACTTGATCCGAACCTGGTACAAAAGGAATAGGACAGAGCTTCTTTGTGCCTGGCGGCTGCACATACAATTCTGCATAGAATCCTAAATTTGTAGGATTCCCATATTTAGTGTGTAGCTTGCTCACTTGTAGTCCCATGCAAGGTTAGTGATATGTATCCAGCTCATTTAGAGTTGATGTTCATTTGACTGTCCTCAGTTTCTAGAGGTTACAAACATCCTCATTTAATGCTTCTCATTCTACATATGAAGTAATTTGTTGGGCAGCATGTTTTCTCCTCCTTATCAACTTCAAAAGATTTAGAATCACCATGGAAACAAGTCTCTCTCAGCTTAGCAGTGAGGTAGTTTCTAGATTAGGTTGATGTATGTTAGAAGACGCAACCTGAGTGTAAGTGGCACCATCCCATGGGCTGTGGTATTTAACTCAATACCAAGGAAAAAGCGTTCATGTCTCGGCACCAGTGTTCATCTCGCTCTACTTTCTGTAGATGCAATGAGACCGGTCACCTCACGCTGTTGCCTCCACGCCCTCTTCCCCCTCCCTGATGGACTTTACCCTCAAACTGCGAGCCAAAGTAAACTCTTCCTCAGGTGGATTTTTCAGCTATTGTATTGTAACAACAAGATTAACTAACATAAGCAGACACTGAAGAGTAGAATTGCCAGGTCATATAACAACTCTGAAAGGTAACGCTAAACACCCTCAAGAGTTAATATTCCATCTTAAGTTTGCACCTACAGTTTACAAAAGTCCCATTTTCCTGCATTCTTTACAATAAAATTTGGTATGGTATATCTTTTCAACCTTAGCCAGTCTGATGGGTCGAGCACTATCCCACTGTGATTTTAATTTGAGTTTCCTTCATGACTAGTGATGTTAAGCAACTTTCTGTATATTTATTGGCCATTTTCCCAGTACTATTTATCAGATGGTCTCTTCTTGGCATATGGTTTAAGGTTGAGCTCCTTAAGGATGAATGCATCTAGTTTCCAAAGACAGTGTACTGTTTTTTCAGCTCTCCAAGTACATGGTTCTCATTACTTCTTTTAACAGAGACACCCTCTAGATTTGTGGGGTTCTGTTTTTTCTCACTAAGTGGCTGTCTTGGGGGCAAACTTTCTATATGTGGATTTGGTTCAATAAATGTACAAAATTGAGGACAGACCAAAGGGAAAGCCACTGAAGGCCATTGGCTAGGTCACCAAATGGTCTCTTGGATGTTGGTGGGTGAACACTAGCCTAGGAAAATACATGTATTTTCCCACCATTTACTGAGTAAAAGTCTCAATGGACATGTTACTGTGAATTTACGATGTTCTTTGAGGAGTTTGGGTTAGTTCTGTAATAAAAATCCTGGCATATGGAGACTTGCGTCTGGTTCCCACACATTTAAGGCTAAGGAGAGCGCAAATACGTTTTCTTAAGGTCAGCTTACTGATGTCTCCAAGGATAAAAGCCACCCTCTGATTGAGGGCTTGCTTTCATCATATTTTTGGCAAAGGACTCCCAAGTTCCATTCCCCTGGGATGATCAACTGGAGTTTTCTTTTGTGTGTTGTTCTGAAGAATTCACTTTGGCAGGGATAAGGGATATTGCAGGCCTTTCTGCTTTAATTTCAAGATTTTACAATCAGACCCAAGAAGACAATTGAAACCAAGGAAAACTATCCACCAGGGATACTGACTCAGGTACAAACACATGCACAATGGCAGTCATGGGCAGAAATGGAAGGCATGCTTTCAGCCTTTGCCAAAGACTGTTTAGACTTGAGATTGCAAGCTAAGTTAAATCCACACTCTCTACTGTTGTCAGTTTTAAATCAGAACATGCTGAAGAGATGTTAGCCTATCAACCTAATAGCACCATATCTATAGGCCTCCAAAGATAAGCTATTAAGTTGTCACAAATCTTTGAATAACTCTCTTTATATTAGCTCCAGTTCCAGTTGTGAGCAATAACCACTGATTACACTTGTCCTGTGGAAGGGGAGAATTTTCTGGAGAATGTTAAAGGCTTACAGACTCAGTGGGAACAGGGGCAGGCAGGCTTAGAAAATGGGCCAGAATCTGGTGAGGTGCAGAAGGTTGGCTCTCAAGGAGTGTGGCACTGGTCACATGGGAGGAAGACCAGGCTGCTTCTGGATCCTTTCGTTTTTCCAAAGAACCATGAAGATTGTTCTTTGTTGTAGCTGATTTGTGTCATTACAGAACCTTCATAAATAAACCCCCCATTCTGTGGTGTGTGTGTGTGTGGGTGTGTGTGTGTGTTCCATGTATGTGTATGTGGAGGGCAGAGATCAACCTCATGTCTCATCCCTCAGGGGACTTGTCTTTGAGATGGGATCTTCACTGGCCTGGGATCTTCATTGGCCAAGTAGGCTAGACCTTCTGGCCAGTCAGCTCTAGGGAACTGCCTGACTCTGTCTTCTTAGGGCTTTTTTACATGGGTGCTGAGGGTTCAAACCCAGGTCCTCACACTTGCTTGGCAAACATTTTCTCCATCCAGATATCTCTGCAGCCTCTCTCTGTAATTATTCTAGCTGTAGAGCTGAAGCTGTGCTGACTCCTAAGCTGCTCCAACAGTGTTTGTGATCTCCTTCACGGAATTGGTGATTCACCCAGGATTCTTCCATTAATGATTTTCTGTGGTTTCCTCTCACTTGCAGCCTGAATACTCTAACAATGACCCCAACGATAGGAGATGTGGTCCAGCTTTTTGCTGGGCTATAAGAACGATGAGGAAGAAAACACCTTAAGGCTTTATATCACACTAGAAGACACATGCAGTTCCAGAAAGGATGTTTGTATTGATGCTTTTCTGTCTCTATCACAATTACCCACTGACTGCTTGCCATCACACAGAACCTGGTGATCAGAATGCACGGGGTGTTGTGTACCCTGAAAAGATAGGTGTTATGTCATAAATTAAATGACTGATTTTGAAATGGGTATCTCACAGTCTTAAGGAGTCTCACTAAAAATGTTAGATGGGTTTCATGAGCTACATCAAAACACAAGTTTCTTCCTCAGCTTCATTCAGAGCCATGCTGACTTTATTGGTTGCATATTTGAAGTTGCTGTATTAAATCATCTTTGCTTATTAATCGTTTATCTTAATTAATGTAGTATTTTGTTTGGAGAACATAAACTGGTATCTACTGGATTCTTCTATGATTTCAAATTTGAATCTCTGTCTCAATGGGGTCATGTGCTAGAAGCTAGGTCTTTAGCATGGTACAGTTGAGGTGGCTCAACTTTTAAAAGGTGGGAAGTCCTTAGGACGCTGGGGATACCACCTCCACTAAGGATGAATGTCAGTCTCACAGCTGAGTTAGACCTCCTGAAAGTGGGTGGTTATGAAATTCAGCCAATCTTGGAGCTTGCTTCCTTCTGCACTCAACAAGTTCCCATTTCATTTCACTGTTACACTGCAGTACAGCCAGGATACTCTTATCAGGATCCTGGGGCCATGCTCTTGAACCTCCAGAACTGTGAGCTAAATAAATCTTTCTTTTACAAAGCACCTAGCCTCAGTTATTGTGTGATAGCCAAAGTGGAGAGATACATGTTCCCATTGAATTGCTGTCAGTAATATCACCCTTTTGGCTAATATATCACTGTGGTTACCAAAGTCAACTCACCTGTTGGTTAGTTATTCATTGATTACTTTTATAAGTGATCGTTTCCTGTTTTTCCTCATACATTTTATTATAAATTTATGTTATCATTAGCTTCTCAAAAGCTGGTGTTAGATTAGGTTGGTACCCGTCATTATTTATTTTTTAAAAAAAAAAACGTTTTCCAAGGTTTTACTCTTCTCTTTATTATTTGCTCCCTTCTTCTGGCTTGAGTTTACCCTGTTATTCTTTTACTAGCTCCTGGGGCTGATCTTAGCTCATTGACTTTCACATTTCCTCTTGTTTGAAACATTTTTAAAGTGATGTATTCCTCTCAAGAAGAACACTCAGTATACAAATGGGATTTTCTGTCCAGTCATTTCCAAATAGCTCTATCCTCTCTTCTTTGACTAATGACTGGTAGCGAGATGCCTTCATCTTCAAGTTTCTCGATGGACATCTTGTGGAAGATGATGTTTTCTCCTATGGAGTCCTAATTCTATGTGCTTCTGTTTGAGAGCATAGTTTGATATTTCTGGTGATGCTTTTTGACCTCTTGGGTGATGACATTTTCTTTTTAAATGTTATACACGTGTTTGAAGAGATCAAATTTGCTGAAGCATTGGGCTCACATTCTAAAGCATTAGATTTAACCTGCTAATTGTGTTCACAGCATTTACATCCTTATTAATTTTTGGTAGGGTGACTTCTGAGGCAATCATATTAAATATCCCACAACTGTAGATTAATTGCTTCTCTTTTTAATTCTTTTCTTCATTATTATTTTTTACATCCTTTCCAGGATTCTGTTCAGTGCAACTGGAGAAAAGTTACACCTTCCCTTATTATTTATTTTTATTTGTATTTTATGTGTCTCTGTGTGGGTATGTGCAAATGCTTATGGGTGCCTGTGGAGGCCAGAAATGCTTATCTGATCTCCTGGAACTGAAGTTACAAGTAGTTGTGATCCACTCACCACATGGGTGCCAAGAATGAAACCATGATCCTCTGCAAGAGCAGCAAGTATTCTCTCCAGCCCTGCTTCCTTCCCTTTTGTCCTTAATTATCGGACCTTTTTGAGTGTCATTATACCTTACCTGGGTCCCTTGTTGACTATAGATACTACTTTTAAAATCCACATCTGAAGCCTGTTCCTTTTAGCTGTCAAATGTTATTTGTGAGTATTTTGTGGTTATGAATATATTTTGGACTTGGTTCTATCTTTCTCTGAGTTTCTCCTTATTATAATTTTTTTAATTTTTAAACTGAGTTTTTTTTTTTCCCTTACTTCTTTAGAGTAGTTGAAAACATGTAAGTAGGATTCATGTTCAGTTGTTCCTGTTGTTGGCAGGAACTTCAGTGTACCCTAACTTCAGTGTCGCCTAACTTCAGTGTACCCAGCCAAACACCAGTTGTGGGGGAAAACAGCATGTTGTCAGAAGAACCTGCATTTTTCTGTACAGTTCTTCCAGCCTACTGCAAAGGAGCAATTGCAAGTACATGTTCATTCACTCGTTTCTTTTGTTCTCTTGTCTAATATTGACTAAGAGCCTGCTAAGTCCCAGGAATCAGATGATCAGCACTGACTATGATGATGTAGCTTCAGAAATCACCAGGCTTATGAGCTAAGAAAGGAGACAAGGGGTCTGCATGCATGTGCATAATTACATCTCTTTATGAGGTACACAGGGGATTCTTTGGGTGTGGGAAGAGAACAAAAAGGGAGTGGGGTTCACTGCAGCCTGGCAGTCAGAAATACTGAGAAAGGCAAATTGTAGATAAAACATATGCAGAGTAGGGATGAGGGAGATAAGAGTCCCTGGTACACAGTCTCTCTTCATTGCTTAGCAATGTAACCCCAGATGTTAGCTGGATGTTGAGAATGTTCAGAATAAACACTGGTATCTGTCAGCCTTGCTTGCAGCTGGGTGATCATGTAACTAGAATCTTCTTTAGAGGAAGTAAATAGAAGTGGTGTGCATCTCCTGGGAGATGGCTTCCTTTAGAGGAAGGCTGTGATGTCTTCCTTTTCTCCTTCTATTTTCTTAGAATGAAGTCAGGACAGTTCCTATCAAAACAACTCTCTTGGGTTATGGTCTGAACCAGAGAGTAGCAGCTGCCAATGCAAAGCAACACAACTGTAAGAGCAGGAGCAGCTGGGAAGCAAAGTCTCACCATAGTCCTGGATGTCACACCCTGACCTTTGCATGTGAAGCGCGCGCACGTGCATGTGCACACACACACACACACACACACATATGTGTATATATATATATATACACACATACATATATACACACACACACACACTCACACACACATATATAATCCTGCATTTTTATCCACTATTACTTCAGTTTTCAGTGAAATTACAGATAAAATCTTAGATCATTTCCGTGCTAGGAAACGGAATTTCTTTGGGCAGTGACAAATAGATATGTGACACATACATATATACCCACACATAAACGCACACGTATGACAAGTATGTTTGTGTGTGTGTGTGCATTTGCACATGTGTCTGTACATCACCTGTAAAATTTCTTAAAGCACAGCGTTCTGAGGTCTCACCCTCAGAAATTCTGATCTCTAACACCAGGAGCAGTAACTAAGCTTTTGGTTTTCTCTTCTCAAATGATGCAGAAGGTTCTTAGTCCACAATGCGACTGTTCTTGGGAAACACTATTTCTGAGGCAGGAAATAAAGCATGGCACATGCAAGGAACAGGAGGCAGTCTAGATTTGGAGAAAGGAAGTGGTCTGACATGAGGTTAGCAACATGTGTAGAGTTTTGGATCCTGTAGGAGGATATAGGGCAGGAAAAGTAATGATTCTTTTTTAAGTGATATGAGGGAACCGTTGAGGAACACCGAGCAGGGCAGTGACTAGTTCTGATTTAACTTTACAAAGTCACTTTCTACACCATGGTGGACAGACTGCAAAGGACAGGATTCTGTGTTAGTGAGCTTGAGAAAGCCTGGTGGCTTGGTCTGCAGTGGTCACAGCAGAAATGGATTCACATTGTATTTTGGAAGTCAGAATAACAGGGATTTTGCTGATGGATTCAGTGTGTAGAATAAAGAATGAGGAGGAATCAGGGATGATTCCCAGGTTCCTGTCTTGAATGAATGGATGGAATCGTCCCAAGACAGACTCAACAGACTCCCAAGCACTAGACCACAGCTAGAATTAAGGATGGTAGTCCTCCTCTCCCATTTGTGGCAAATGCCACTTTGTGAAGATGCCAATGAATTGGATTACCTCCCCACCCCCACCCTAAGCTATTCATTGCAATTTCCCAGGCAGCCTCTGGAATGGGTCAGCCCCACCCACTTGCCTCAGATGTGGTTTGGAATTATTTTGTCTGTTTTTGAGTGATGATCTTGGGAGGGGGAGTATTCTCTCTCTCCCCTCACCTCTTTTATTTTATTTCTTTTAAACCCGGGAACATTGTGACTCTGCAGTTACAGAACACAGTGAACTCTCTGAATCTGACCTCTTTGAAGGTATCCTTGACCAATATGTGCAAATGGCCTCATTTCTGCATGTTTCAATTCTAATTTGCTTCGTTATGGAATGACTTTTACAAGGAGAATAGTTCTTCTTTGGGCCTCTACTGTTTTAATTTTTAATTGCTCCTAGAATAACATCTTTGATCCATTAAAAAAAGTCTGCATCATCCCATTGCCATATCTCCCAGCCATCCATCTCTTCCTTCTCTCTTCACGGTACCTATAGTGGATTTCTCCCTGTTTGTGCCCTCAGCTTGCTTGCTCTTTCCTTGGGACCTTTGCATAAGCTAGCCAGTACTTGCAGAAAGCTTTTCTGCTGGATAACCTTGCCAAGCCCTACTTACTCATGAGTATGGCTAAAAATTCCTCAAGGGTGTCTTTGTGTATGTCCCTAATAACGTTCTTATGCCTCCAGATATGAATAGACCTTATTACCATTAGTATTATAAATGTGGTTTTAATGAACACCCTTGACTTATTTTTCCATTTAATTATCTATCACTATTTAGTTATCACTTTGCTTCTTTAATGGATTATAAATGTTATGAGGGCAGGGATTATCCCTGCACAATTCATGTTTGTACACTACTGGTGCCTACCTTACAATCAGGCTTATGTTATAAGCTCGCTTAATAGTCCTTGAATTTGCAGGGATGGAGTGTCCCCCTGTGTGAGAGTGCATTCATAACATTAGCTTACTTTAGTAAGGCTGAGAGGAATGACAAGGCCCTCTGCTCCAAGTATAGATGTTGACAAAAGGTTGACCTTTAGCTAAAAATAGTATATGCAAAAAGTACCAGCTGCAGCTTCCCTGTCCTCAATGGGATGATTTAGGTTCATATCTCTTCTGAGACTGGTCCCTGACAGGGATCTCCTACTAAGATTAGCTTAACCCCCTCCTCTTTCGTGATCTATATAGTAAACAGGCAGAATATTTCAGCTCTAGATACATCTCCATCCAGTTTTATAATCCACCTGGTCCCAGCTTTACATTACTTATGTCTGTCTTTCTTAATCTCCCTTCATTCCCAGTCAGGTTTTAGAACCCAGATGAGTGGTCCATCACACAAATTCATAGGTTGATTTCAACAGTTGGGTTGCATTTATTCTTTAATTGTAAGAACTATCTTAAGATTTTTAATAGCTTCATATGTTTGCAACTGGCCTTTTCTCGCACACCAGTGTATTCGGTGGTGTCATGATATATCTGCATGATCTTCACCTGTGGAGTCAAGCCAGTGCAGATCACAAACATTTGGAGAGATGGCCTATTCAGATTCTCTATTCCCCACAACTAGGGGCCCTCACTAAGGTCTCCCTTGTAGAGTCCAGTGAGTTTCCGCTGCACTAGGTCTCCTGATCACCACCTAAATGTCCTCCAATTCCAGTCATCTCTCCCTATATTCTCTCCTTCCACCCCTCTCCCTCAACCTGGTCCTTTATGTTCCCATTCCCACCTGCAAAGTCTGTTCTATGTCCCCTTTACCAGGGAGATCCCTGTATCCCCACTGGGGCCCTCCTTGTTACTCTTTCTAGGTCTGTGGATTGTAGCACCTTTGTCCTTTGCTTAACAGCTAATATCCACATATAAGTGAGTATACACCATGTTTGTCTTTCTGGGGCTCGGTTACCTCACTCAGAATGGTTTTTTCTAGTTCCAGGAAGGCTTCCAGTGGGGGGACTAGAATACCATTCCACCACAAAACCTTTAAATTATAACCTATTTTGCCTGCAAGATCCACTGGGACAATGGAAGGACAGAACTCCATGCCAAAGGAAAGAGCCCAGGCTTGATACTGCAGGGCAGGCCAGGAACTAGAGGCTAATGATACCCTGTTGTGCTCATAGATGGGTGTCTAGCCCAATCTTCATCAGAGAGGCTTTCTCTGGCAGCTGATGGGAGCAGATACAGAGACCCAGGGCCAAACATCATGCAGAGCCTGGGGAACCCTGCAGAAGAGGGGGAAGAGGGATTTCAGGGACCAGAGGGGTCAAGGACACTAGAAGAATAAGCCCCACAGAGTCAACCAACCAGTATCTTAGGGGATCACAGAAATGGAAGCAGCAGACATGGAGCCTGCAGGCTCCCTTACATATATCTTATCATTGTTTGGCTTGGTGTTCTTGCAAATGTCCTACAAGTTGGAGCGGGAGGGTTGTCTGACCCTTTTATCTGCCTTTGGGACACTTTTCTTCTTGCTGGGTTTCCTAGTCCACGCTTGATGTAGGGATAAATCAGTGCCCAGCCATGTTCCATCTTAGGCCGTGTTTGAGTGGTAACCCTGGGAGGACTGCCCTCTTCTGAGGTGAAGGAGGGGCAAGGTAGGGGGATAGATCCCCAGAGGAGACAGGAGATGGGGTAAGCTGGGATGAGTGGAGGGAGGTGAAGGGGGTAGGCAGGATGTATTATATGAGAGAATAAAAATAAATAAATGAATTAAGAAACATTTATAGGAAAAATGTTATTTCTGTACCAAAGGCGGGTAAAGTTTCTATGTCCTTATTTTCTACACAATATAGTATATCAACAATTCACACAGCGTTAGCATGTATTAGATACCCGAGTGAGCTGGAGGTAATTGAAAGACAACAACCTATGCGAAGGCTCTATGAAAACACTATACAATTTTGGGCCAGGAATTTAGGTATCCTAGGAGGTTGATCCCCAACCTCAGATGGAGGCTGAGTCCTGAAGCCGATGTCCAGATGACACAGGAGGATGCCTATCCAGCTCCCCACATTTCGGTGATACTATTTTTGCCTTTCACATTCAAAAAATCATACTCGAGTTTGTTTTTAAAAATATTCCATGGAAGGCAAATTACTTGTACTTTGACTTAAGCAGTTTGATAGATGTTTCCGTTACATACAGAATATCTTTCTGTCATTGCGATCTTCTTCCTTCTTTTCGCCATGAGTACCAATAGACTTTTTTTTTTAAAATTTTCCTCTATAATCAAACCATTGCCATTTTCCAAATATTGTCCTCTACTTCAAAAGAACAAGGAGGGCATTCTCTATAAGATACCCACCCGCCTTGTATTTGTTTTCCAACTCCCTAGATTAAAATTAACCGCCTCTATCTTCAGACTGTAAAATTCTCTAGCTGGGAGGTTTTTCTGCTCTGAGTCCTTTTATGATATTTTGTAAGCATTAACGACATGCCACAGCAGTTTTAGAGTACTGTAACATAGAATTATATATTAAAGAAAAATTAAGGCCAACAAGCCTATAATCAGGCCTTAGGAGAACTGCTGGTTATCTCAAAAGCATTTTGGATTTCCATAAAAATTGGCTTGGTATTTTTATATGGGTTTCCCAAATACTTTTTTTTTTTTTTAAATCTCTTTCCACTTAAAAAGATCTGTCTAGTTTATGGACTCTGAGTTTTCTTCCATTTTACAGCTCAAGTCAGAAAATGGTAAAGCCAAAAATGGGCCTTCCTTCTTAAGACCAGAATTTATGAAGTGAAGAGACATTCTTTTAGTGGCCAAATCTCTGAAATTGTAGATATAATTAAAATGTAAAACTCGGGTTAGAGAGATGGCTCAATGGTTAGGAGTAGTGGCTGCTCTTGCAGAGGACTGGGGTTCAATCCCCAGCACCCCATCTGGGAGTTCACAACTGTCTGTACCTCCATTCCAGGGATCTGACACCTTCACACCAATGGGGATAAAATTAAATAAATTTTAAAAAATGTAAAAATCAACATATTTTTCCCATTCCTAACAAATAAAGAGCTCAAAGGTATTCACTTGTTAAAATACAAACGTATTATTTACTTTTTGTTGCTGTGCCCAAACAGCTAACAAGAAACAACTTCAAAGTGTTTTTCTTGTCACATGGTGTGAGGGTACAGCCCACCATTCTGGGGAAAGCAGGTTCCAGGAGTATGAGGTGGCTGGTCACCTTTGGTCCGCAGTCAGATAGCAGAGAGTGGAATGCTGGTACTCTACTGACTCTCCCCATTTTTAGTCTGTGTGGGACCCTAGGTTTAAGATAGCACCACCTACATCCACGATGGGTCTTCCCTCCTCAGCTAAACTCCTCTGGATGTACTCTAACAGACACACCCAGAGGGTTGTCTTCAAGGGTGATTTTAAATCCAGTCAAATTAATAATGAAGATTTAACAGCACAAGTGAGTACTGATGCCTTTCTACAGAAGAAAGATGTCTTCAGACACATGGTGAAAAAGATGAGTCAAAACCAGGTTACTGGCTCCAGTCCCCCAGTTAGGACACCATGAGCCTGAGTCACAAACCTACATCCAGATGTTTCATCAGCTGTGCTATTACTAAGATGTGGACCACATAGACCAGGTGTCTGCCTCCTGTGGTCCACACTCTCCTGATGCCTAGTCCATCCCTACAGTTACAAGTACCCAAGAAGATCAACTTGCAGACAGCAGGGGTTGCTTTTGCCTCACAGGTTGGATGTTTCTACACATTGGCATTTGACCCTATTATTCTTAGGCTGGAGACAAGGGAAGATATGATAATAAGCACATATTAATGCCATCCAAGTGCCTTATGGCCAAGAACAGAAAGGATACAGGAAGAGATAAATTTCCTTCACACTCCTTGGAGAGTGCAAAACTAATGACCTAAACACTCCCATCAGGCTCCTCTTCTTAGAGTTTCTACCACCTTCCAGATTGTCAAGCTGAGATTGCAAGCATCTTTTGGGCATGCTATGGATCAAAACCACTGTAAGTAGAGAATAGGGAGATAATCATTGACAATATGATTTGAAAGAGCTGGATGCCAGAAGAAGCACCAAAAGAAACAAAGTAAGAGACTGTGGAATAGAAAGGGGGTCCATTTTATTATTATTTAAAGCTATTGGAGGGGTTGGGGCGATGGCTGAGCAGCTGAGAGGCTTGATGCCCTTCCGGAGGAACCAAATTCGGCTCTCGGTACCCACCTTGTTTAGCCCACAATCACCTCTAACTCCACTTCCAAGGGATCCAACACCCTTTCTGGCATCCACTCCCACCCACACGCATGTGGCATATACAGAGAGATACACACATACACATTGGCGAGTATAACTAAATAAAAGCTATTTATATTTTTGTTGTAGAAAAACACTCATACCAAAGCCAGAACATTAATATGCAATGGGTATATTTAAAATCACTTAATAATGTCAAATTGTGGCTAATCACATTTCCCTTGGATTGCTCCCAACTGATTGATCAAACTGACCACTCATTTGTAAATATTTCATTAAGTACTTCCAAAAGATACACAATCAGGTTTTTGCTGTTGTTTTCCCATTATTCAAGCGCACATTACCAAAATCCTATCTAAACACAAGGTCGTACTTCATGATAATACTTCAGATGGTAGGTTTTAGGAAAGGCTTATAGCAAAAGAAACTTTCTGATGAGACCTGGTTAAAAAAACAGCAAAAAACAACCAAACAAAACAAAGCCAAATATTGGGATAGTATACATTGTGCATGTGTTTGTGTGCACGCACATGTGTGTGTGTGTGTGTGTGTGTTTTGCCCACATGAGAGCGTGCGCATTTACATGCATTTAAAAGTTTAGTAGAAGTCAAGTATATTTGGCGTACATCTATAATCTTAACACTGAGGAAGCTGAGGCCTGAAGCTGGAACATGAGTTCCAGGCCTGCCAAGGCTCCAAAGTAAGTCTCTGTCTCAAAAACAACAAAATTTTAGTTGCTGCAGGGAGAAAGGCATTCTTCACAATCAGTTCTGGTTGTTTCCTATAAAATAGTGAAACAAAATCCTGCACTTTGCACTGAAGAAATGCTGGGGTTTTCCTTTTTTAATTGACAGAGAGCTGTCGGTGAATCCATGAAGGAGTAAACTTGTTCCTGTTGTACAGTGTAAATACAGCACCAGGAAGACGCTCAACTTATACTAGGACTTGGCTAACTTTAGGCCCCGTGAAGAATCATGGAGTCGTTGCATTCACTCAGTGCTTGCTGAGGTGGCTGTCTTGCCTCATGGCTTGTCAGACTCCAAAGCCTAGAGCCTAGAAGTTTTCTCTCTTTTGAAAGAGCCTCTCAGCTGAAGTGCTTTTGAAACAAGAGACCAAAATACTTTCAAAACCATGGAATGAGCTCACAGCACTCTGCTGAGTACCTCTGTGCTGGCTTGTTCTGTCGCCGGGTAGGGCTCCTGCAGACAGACAGAGTTGTAGCATGAATGCCTCTTTGCTTCAGCTTGCAGCCCCTCCCCCTGGCCATTTGAAATTCAAATCCTTCACATAAGCCCCAGTGTCACCTTTGTCCAAAGCCTCAAAAGCCCCAGCTCACATCTGTCTGACTGAAATTATAAAGGCCCATATGACTGCGTAGGAAGATAAACTGTGTTGAAATAAAATCCAGGGTGGTAGTTAAATAAATTCAGAGAAACCAAGACATTCGCTGCTAAGCTGAGATTCTGTCCTCAGTTCACCTCCCAGGAAGAGAAGCCACATGCCAAAGAGGCCAACACTCGTGAACTGTCAGTTAAATGACTAGGATGTGTTTGGTTATTTGTACTTAAAACTAAAGTAACCTCAATATGTTGCAGCCTTTGAACTACTTAGTGTTCTAGGAATCTGGAAAAGTACACTTAAAACTGAAGCTCGCTCTCTCTCTCTCTCTCTCTCTCTCTCTCTCTCTGTGTTGCACTAGAAATGGATGCTGGGTGCCTTCCTTGACCACTTTCTACTTTTATTTTATTTTGTTTTACTTGATGTTTGAGGTAAAGTCTCTCGCTGAACCTAGAGCTCATCAATTTGGCCAGACTGACTGGGCTGCAGGCCCCAAGGATCATCTCATCTCCGCCTTCCCAGCGCTGAGGTTACAGACATGTGCCACTCACTGTGTCTGGCTTTTTTTTGTGGGTTCTCAGGGGATTACACTCAGATCTTTACACGCAAGCAGCAAGTACTCTACTGATGGAAGCATCTCCCCAGTTCAAGCTAAGGATGTTTTAATTAAGATGAGAGAACCATGAGTTCATTTTCTAGCCTAGCGGCTTATTTGTTGTACTGTCTTGGCAAACTACCTTGAACTGCATTTTCCATCCCTGAAATGGGAAAGTGTGGCTGTGGACCGCAGGGTGGCTAGGAGGAAGATGCTGTGTGGTTAAAAGCTCCTGTGTAATGGAAGCTTTAAAAGGCAGAAACACTCCAAGGAGCAATGCGGCTATACTTGATAACTAAGGAGGAGCCTGCGTGAAGTTAGTGGCCTAAATGGACTCAGGAGGATGCTTTCCTTGGTGCTAAAACTCATGGGGTGCGACTTGGGAATGAGTGATGCCAGATAAGAAACACAGCGTCAAAGCAATTAAGCAGCAGCAGAGCAGGCCTTCCTTGAGTGAAGCTAAGCTTTCTAACATGATTCCTCCTTTGTTAATAAAATGGAGGCAGCAATCAGACCTACCTCAGAGAAAGTCTCATGAAGACTCGGAGATCTTACGGGCACAACATTTGGCCAAGTGTCTAGCACTCAGAAAGCTCTATAAATTTTATTTGCGTTTCAAAAGACAATTTGAATGTCATTTCCTCAATAAAAATAGTAAACTCTTGATATAGTTTCCTCTCTATCAGCTTTCAGAAGAGTGGGTTTCACCCTATTTGTTATGGGAAGTAATTATAATGGTTCTGAATGGGAGTAACTGCAAGATGAGCCTGGCCCTCTTTGGGTAGGCATTAGAGAAGAGGTGAGGGAGTAGTTGGGAAACCTACCCGGGCATTATTTTATTGAGCACCAGAGGGAGGCATGGGGGATGTGATTGAGAAAGATGCTATGTGATGAGGTCACAACTCAAAAGGCAAGAGGGATCAAAGCTGAGAAGATAGGATGTGGTCATATACGCCTATCTGCAATCTGTTCATCTCCTATCTGCATACCAAGGCAGAGAGAAGAGTCTGGTCTTGGTGGGCTTTCCCACAGTTCAAGTGCTGCAAGGCCACTGCCATGTACTCACACCTGGCATAACCGGTGTCCTCTCTGGGGATGAAAAACTTGGTTTCAGGAGGGAGATGTGTGGCTTTTTCAGGAGTGGGAGGCGAGAAAGAAGAAGGCTCAATACAGTGAGCAATCTGAAGATGGAAATAGATAATCTTAGTGTTCACTCAGTAAAGTGATCTGCATTAAGATTTGAGGCTAGAAAGGGACCGGTGGAGGCTGGAGAACCAGGAGAAGACTTAGAATAGTGTAAAAGTAATTGTGTTGGCTGTCCTTCACTCTCACAGAGTACCCAAGATAATCAACTTATAAAGTCTTTCTGCTGGTCTGTCATGTTGGAGGTTTCAGTCAAGGAATGGTCAGGGTTCCTGCTTAGGCTGAAGCTACAAGCTGCAACATTGGGAGACACTCAGGACTCAACCTACAGCAATAATAAGTTAATGAAACAATTGTTTTCCACTAAAAATCCTGTGAGGTGTGTTGTGTATCTTTTCTCAGCTAAAAGTTAACTAAAACCTCATAAAGTTAAACTCCATAACATTAATTCTATTTTGCAAATGAGAAAACTGACTCTAAATGGCCCACAGTTACTTAGGAGAAAATGTGAAGGCAGACAATGTGACTGAGGGACCCAAGAACTATTGACTGAGCATTTTGAATGCATTAAGGGAACAGGAACTGGGTGGAACCCAGTCTGTTAGAAAGTCCCATGGATTTTACATTAAAGTCCATAGCATAGTGGTTACCTCTTCATTCTCAAAACAATATTTTCATGGTAATCAAAACTGAGGAAAATCAGAACTACATCTTCCATTTGAATTTGGGACAAAATGTTTCAATAATATACTTGACTGTTGAAGAAAAATTATTCTTCTGTGTCTAACGGGGAACTGACTGCAAACACTACAGTGGAAAGCTGTTTTCAAGTAACTTCCTCAGAGTAACCTTCGAATTGCTGACACAGAACAGCAGAAGCAGCGTGTGTGTATGTGTGTGTGTAGAATGTATATATATCTCCATCTATGCATGTGTGCATCCATGCACATCTCTGCGTGTGCATTTGTATGTACATGCATGTGTGTTTGTGTGTATGTGTGTAAACATGTTTACAATGTACTATTCAATCTTCACAGTAGGCGCAGAAAGCAGCTAAGCAATTGCTCAGGCTGGTTTTGCTGTCATATTCCTTTGATTCTTTCATATTTTCAAGTTCCATTGTAATAAATCAGTTAGTAAAGCTTATAGTGAAGTTTATTTATTCCTCATAAAATAAAGGGATTTTCTATTCAGGTGTGATTTTTAATATATAAATATATTGGATATCTAGAAGAAAGCCAGTCCTGAGGTAGTTTTGTTTTCCACCCATTTCTCTGTTAATAAGACTATTTCCTGATACTTGATGGTTTTGAAAAACATTCCCTTTCCCACTTAGTAGAGAATGCTGATACAGTAGAACGTTCATTGTGTAAAATGCGCCTTATCAATGTCAAGGGTAATGGCTGACATATTGAAAAAGACAGAAGACCTCATTCACGATATGCTGACACACAGCAGAGACAGTCTTTCTATTTAGAACTGAACAAAACCTCTGTATTAGTTTTCTCAGAATGCTCACTAAAGCTCTGGGAACAGCACTTCAGTGAACAAGGCATTTTATTCTTTAGCTCCCTTTGTAAATACTTTAACTCTTAGAAATAACACTGGCTGGCCAATGAAAACACTCTGATAAAGGCTAAGAATGTAAGATAAAAAACAGCTGGATATATATATATATATATATATATATATATATATATATATATATATGGAAACAACTTTGAACTACATAGACAATGTCGTTTAAATCCAAACAGATGTGGTTTAATCTTGGTTTTGATCCTCTCATAGACTTTCTCAGAATGCCTGCATACGCAGAGAGATGATGACTTTCAGATGTTTGGACATAATTTGTCTCTGTTAGAATCACCTTGGTGCATAGATCATGTACACCAAACACTCTAAGTCTTTGAACATGGACAGCAGGGTACCCGGGAGAATTTATGAGGCTCCTTTGGTTTGGGCCAATAATTCTGAAGGAGGGGGGATGGGCAATAGTGTCCACACAATGTCATTCCCTGGAAACAGGGAAGTCAAATGTGTTCTCTAGGACTTTGGTGAACCATGATGATAGTTTCGGATCCTCACACTCAGAAATGCTTCCAAGATGAGTTTTTGCATGTGAATGCTCTAAGAATGACACAGAGGGGATTTGTTCACCTTCCCAGGTCCCTGCTGTTTATGTGATATCCTCTTGCATTGGGGATCCCTCATCCCAATGTTAGCGGGAGAAACCAGTGGATCAAAACTCCCTTAAAACATGGCCTATCATTATTCAGACTGTGAAAACCCCTATGAAAGTTTACTCAAAGTCACTTTCAAGTTCAAAGGGTGGGTAGGCCATTACTTTTGTCATTATGGGAAAGACTGAAGGGGCACATAGGGAGACATTTGGTAGCACTCCCCCTTCTCTCTCCCCACTGCCTGGATGGACAGAGTAGTGGCTAGAAGGAGATGAGTGCACAAGATTGTGGGATCTTCAGATCTCACCTAGGAGTCTGAAGGGATGAGCATACTGCAGAGGACACTGGGTAATTAGCACTTGGATTGTCACATAACCTTGGGGCAGTGTCTATGACCCCTCTTAGCCTCTCCTTCCTAGTTTCCCTAATTTTCTTCGTGGTCACAGCCCCTGATAATATTTAAAAGGCCCCATCTGCAGGGCGGGGAGAATGAAGTACATATATATTTTGGCAAAAATTTGAACACACAGAGTCGGGGAGTCAGGGAGGAACGGATAGAGGGACAAAGGGAGTGATACGGACTGAAGGTGGAATTTGTAGATTTGTGAGTCACTGATAAATTGGCCCAGTGTCCCCCGTCATAACACAAAGGAAGGATCCAATTTCTATGTGGTCAAACATTTTCTAGAACTCTGTTGGCTCTCCAGCAACAGACTTTTGTTCCCTGTAATGTCTCACCCCATCAAAACCTTCCTCAGGGCAGAAGTGTAACATGAGGTCATTTCTAACCACAATCTGATCTACCACAATAATCTGGCATCTGGCATTATGTGTACAGGCTTATTATTTAAGAAATGCAATTCTGTTTACAGTACTGGAGCCTCTAAGTCCTCCTCCTCATCTATTTGTACTGCCCATCTAGATATAGCTCTGATCTTTGTGTGAGGAAGTAGTCCCTGCTCAGTACCACTCCAAAAGGAACGTGTCAAACTCCAGTCCTTTGTGCTGTCATGGCTCTGTGCCAGGATCTTCATCAGTGATGTTTCCCAATAAGAATTATAGTGTCTGCCAAAGCAGGGAAAAAGTGGGCAGTGGTGTGATTGCAGTAGCTGAGTCAGAGTTTCAGAGATGGCATAGAGCTCCAACCAGTTCCCAGGGAAACCATGAAGGGACAAGAGACTGAGGTGGAGCAGGACGGAAAAGCATTGTGCCTTTTTCAAGGGATGCTTGAATGCTGTTAAGAGGCAGAGGAGCCAAGACGTGATTCCTTTTCACAAACAGGAGAGGGAGACATTAGAATTGGAGGTATCTGAAGCCTGAGAAAGCAGCAAGGTGGGTGAGGGACAAGTCCTGAAGTTAGGGAGCCACAAAATCAGGGTCCAGTTGTGGAGCTTCTAGTCCCTGGGACTACACACATGATTGATTAACACTTCCTTGGATACACTGTCTAAAATGAAAAGGTTAGATGTCTTCTAAAGGTCTTTCCAACTGGAAAATATTGTTCTCCTGATTCTATAAACATATAACCATTCTATAAACATGAACAATTCGATGCTTGGCAGAAAAGAAAAAGGATGTGAGGAGTGGGAAGGAAAGGACACAAAGACAGGATAAACATTTACATCAAGTAATAATGATAATTATGACCCATTTTCCAGCATAGGAGCATATGGAGAGTGATCAAAATATGTGCCCTCTCTCTCATTTGATCTTAGGCCTTACAGTAAGTGAAGTTCAGTGATCTGAAAGACAGTCATGCATATAAACAGAACAAAGGAACATATCATACTAGTTTAAACTATTATTATTACTTTGGTACCCAGGCATTTCTAACAAAGCCAAACACCCCATCTCAACCAACGAATTGCCAATTTGTAGTGATACTTCAAGAAAACCTGTCTGGTTTAAATGGAGAGAAAATGGCATTATTAGTTTTCAAGGTAATTCATTCCTTAAAATCCTCAAGTGTGTCTTAGTTTTCTCATGTGCTATAGGGTGGGTAATTTACAAAGAAATGGGTTGTGCTGGGAGTTTGGGGATACTGATAGCATACTGCTAGTCATCCTACTGCTTCATATCTTGGCATAAGATATGAGCAAAACACAAACACACACACACACACACACACACACACGTGGAAAGAGAGAGAGATAGATCAGCCATTGATTACTCATCAATCCGTTGACCAGGGATGACCAATAGTTCTGCCTCAAACCACTTCCAAAAAGCCCTACCTATCAATTTGGCTGCACTGGGCCAAATTTCCATCCCTTGGAATCTGGAGGCACATTTAATCCATAGTTTGTATTTAAAAAATGTGTGTGATTTCCCATCCCATAAGACGTAAGGAATATCACAGCTCTTACAGTGCCTTTTGGTGTGTGTGTGGTGGTGGTGGTGGTGGTGGTGGGGTGTGTCTCTATTGTAACACAGGGTAAGCTGTGAAGAGCTATGAAGAAATACGTGAGTGTGCCGGTTAAGTCAGCTTCTGAGACTCTGCGTGGAAGGTGATGACTGTAACACAAATAAACTAGTTTGTGCTGGGGGCCTTTTAGGAGCCAGGTACCATGGGAAACATTTCAGCTGTATCCTTTTCTTTTTCCCAGCAATCTCATAATTCCGTCAACAGTTCATTTATTTTACTGCCCACCTACTACATGCCAGAAATTCTCCTGGGCTCCAGGGAGATACCAGCAAACAAAATAAAAAGGCTCTGCTCTTATGAGGTTGAGTTTTCATGAGGGAGTGAGATGACAGACAGATACGCATGATGTCAGCTGGTGATAAGCCCTAGGAATAAAAGTAAAGCATGATGAGGGAATAGAAAATGCCAGAGGGAAAGGCAGGGGCTGTTTAAACAGAGTGGTCAGTAAAGCCTCTGTAATAAGGCTGAAGTCAGGGGTTGAGTCTTTTGCCCAAGGACAGCACTTTCTATGCCAAGGAAACTGAACTTTCTAAAGACCCTATTTAATAAGAGGGGATGGTTCTACTACATGCAGTCTGCACCACAGCTTAAAAAGATGTGACTGTAAGAAGCCAGCAACTCTGATGCAAACCTTGACCACTGCAGGAGTCTCCTAATATGTCTTGCTGTGCCCATATGGTACCTCACCTGACTCAGTTCCTCCCCCCATATTGGATCAATGGAGGGATGCCTACACTGGTGGGTGTTATGTAAGAAGCTGTAATTTGTTTTCTGTTTTTGTTCCCCTCCTTTACCTTGCCCTAGAGATTCACAGAATGAGGAAGGATTCAATGGAACATGGTTTTCACACAGCATTCCTGGAAGAATCTCTTGTGGCTCTAAGAGGACTGTTTTCAATAATTTGTGACAATGAGGTCAGTGGTCAGAACTCTGGGATATGAACGATGGCTTTCATCAAGGAAGCAGTAATGGTGTGTGTATGGTAGGGCTTAGAGAGTAAGTTTCTTAGTGGATGAAGAACATGGTCCCTTGAGAATAGTAAATGAATATGTTCTAGGACTGAGGGTATAGGTCAGTGGGAGAATACTTCACCAGCATGTGCTAAGTCCTGGGCTTCAGCCCCAGTGCTGAAAAATAAGCTAGCCCCCCAAAGGAAAAAAATACAAGTCCAAGTGATGTAAGAGTATAACTTTGGGACTAAAAAGAGGGTTTGGCGTTAAAAACACTTGCAGCTTTTGTGGGGGAACCAGAGCTCAATTCTAAGCATCCATGTCAGGTTACTTAAAACTACCTTTAACTCTAGCTCCAGGGGATCTAGGCACACCACACACCACACCACACCACACCACACACACACACACACACACACACACACACACACACACGTACAAATAAAATAAATCTTAAAAAAATATGACCTCAAATTCGAAGTTTTTTTTAAAGAACATTCACCCTGGATGTAAACTCCTTCAAATTTGGAAAATAAATGGCAGGTGGAAGTGCTCTACTAACTGAAAACTAGCCCTCGGACCCAAAAACTGTTTGGCAGCTCTTACCAAAGGTTAGACAAGATCTTCCTTCTCTTGGGAAGCAGCGGCCATTCCAGGTGCAGACCAAGGGCCCCCTTAGTTCTTCAATGGCATCCAGCCATTCCCACCAGCCCATCTCCATGCCTATGTGATTCCCTACTGCCTGCAGAATCTACTCTGTACCAGGGACCCCCACAGCCGCCGCACTTGGCTGAGACCCAGGTATGCTACCTGTGTTCTCTTTCCCCATCCTGGTCTCTCTAGGGTATTTTAGACATGCCTGACTGGTGATGTCACGTGGGGAGGCTGCTAGTTGACTGTGTATCTCCCTTTTCCTGATGTGTACAATAGATGTGGAATGTCTATTCTCATGTGAAGTTTAAGTTTCTGCTTTTTTATTTGGGGAAAGAGTACTACTTTAAAATGAAATAAAAGTTCCTGTTTTTTTATTTGGGGAAAGATTACTACTTTAAAATGAAATAAAAATTGGGAAATGAGAACTCTCCACTCTAAACATTTCAGAAAATGTCTATTTTCATACTAATTAAATTAGAAGTCTTGTTCATTAAAGGAAAAAAATAATATGTAAAAACCAGAGTTTGAGGTCTAAACCACAGTTCATAGGAAGATCATTTCCTCAAGATTTACTGTTCACTGCTATTTGGATAAATGAAGGAATAGTCAGAATTTATAGACAGATGGCTAGATGGCTGTGGTGGTTGGGAGGTGGGTTGATGCATGTATATGTAAAGGTTGCAACTATGGTCTTTGACAAGAAAGACCTTTCTGTCTTCTAGTGCATCCATTCCAGCAGGAAATACTCACTGCTGTCCTGTGTGTTTTTGCTTTTATTTTCAGGAATAGCACTCACTGTTTTTTTCTGCACAAATATGGGCAGCCAACTGGGACAATTAGTTTCTCACCAGGTGAGTTAGGTCATGTGACTAAGCTATTCTCTTTAGAGGAGAAGAAGTAACAGATACCCACTGAGCCACCTCCTTAAATACAAATTCCTTTCTGCTAGAATTTGGATGTGTCCCATGACCTCTCTGTCAATCACAAACAGGGACTCAGAATGACTTGACACTTTATCCTGAGATATATATGTTTAAGAAGTTATGTCCATAGATTTTAACTAGAAGGCTAATTAGTAAAGTTTTTGAAGAGACAATACCATGTATGATATGGTCATAACTTTTATGTTTTAAGTTATCTGGTGTAATGGAATATTTGAACCAGATATTGTAAAGTTTTATGCTCTATCTGCGTAGTGAGGCTCCTGTAACTGTATAATTCTTGCTTTCAGAGCTGTATGGGGTAAGGGTGCTTCCTAAGGTTTTTGTAGCCTGATTCTCTTTGTAAGACTTGCTTCCTGCTCCTGTTTACAGTTTCTGCTAAAACATTGGATATAGCCCTGTAAAATCTTCATGTAAAAGGAATTCATTTATGATATTGCAAATGAAGAGTCCTTATTACTTTTGGAACCTTCTGCCCTGGAGCCCAGGGAATACTTTGGGTTCCTCAGCCTCAACTTTAGCCTCTTGGGGCTCCAAGTAGCTAGCAGAGGTTACAAGGTGAGAAGTTCTTTCCATTTATATAAATAAGGCTTTGTATTAATAAGATGGAGCTTTTAATCAATAAATTACCTGGAGGCCCCACACTTTGGGTCATCAGGGGTTTGACCCTCTGCAAGGAGATCAGGTTTACACACTGCAATTGTCTCCTGTTCCCTGAAAGAGCCTGTTTGAATTATTAATATTTCCATCTACAATCTGGGACACAGGAGACCTGACTATCTCATCAAAATCTTTGGGTGCTCATGAGAGTGCTTCTTGAAGAGATTTGCATTTCACCTCATGAACCTGGGTAAAGCAGAGGACTTTCCCCAGTGTTGGTGGCCATCATCCAACCCTGAGCATCTGAATACAAAGCTATGTGTTTGGATCTTTTTGAGTCACTGTGAAGTGCCATTGTGAAACACCACAAGATATCTAATCTCATAATTTTGTTGGTAAAATACGGAAATTTCATAACAAATGAATGTAGAGAGCAAATACACCTAAGCCCCAAAGGAAGAGACATTCAAAGATCTTCAGAGATAAGGACTTTTACTTTCAACCTTTTACTTTCCCTAAGCCAGTAGGTTTCTGGAGCCTGTTTCTTCTTCTTCCACTAGAATCTGTTAGATATTATTTGTTCTAAGAAAAAGAACTCTTCTAAACAAGCAAAATTCAAAATTGATTGGAATATTATCAACCATTGGGTATTTGGGCAAATACAGCCTAAAGATATTTCTGGTTTCTTAATTTTTTTTTTTATCAGAAAGACAATTCAGCATCAAATACTTCTTGGTTTTGTCTGTGACGCTCTAGCTGAGTTGTATCCCCATAACTGATGGCTGCAAAATGACTCCAGACAAGGCACTGGTTAACCACACCATGGTGTATTTGGTCAGCCAGCTGAGATGCTGTAATTAGAAAGAAAGGGGGAGCTCTGTTTGCTGCTCGGACATGGGTGCTATGGCTGACAGGCACATAGCACTGGGAAGGGAGGTTCCATAGACAACAGCCATGGCTCCACTTCAAAAAGAAGGAGGAATAATCCTGGATAGGCCAAGACAATAGATGCCAGTGCTACATTGGCTTCCACAGTATAGATGGAGACGATAGATACTGCCCATTGCAATAGCTTCTTAAGGAGAATTCTTCCTGGCACTTTTTGAGAAAATACATTTTTTGAATCTCAGTCCAAGAAAAATAAGCTTTAGAAATTAGAAGAGTGGGAGAAAGTACTTTAATTCCCCAAATGAGAATAAAAAGAGATAGACATTCACCATAGAGATGTGTTCCTCAGGCCAATCTAGTCCTTTGAGAAGAAGGCATAAGGAAGAGCAGACAGGAAGGATCCAGGCCAAAGCCCACCTTCCCAGCACCAGATAGGAGTGAACAAAGAGATGTGGGACTCCAAGTCTCATCTGTTTGGATTATAGCAGTGGCCCTGTCAAAAAATACATGTTCCAGGCTTAGTTCATAAAGTCACACATTTGTAATGATAATGCTTAAGGTAGTGGGTGTGCAGGAAAGGTGGATCTCTGGATCTCATTGACCAGCCGGGCCAGTTTAATGTGTGAGTTCCAGGTTCAGTGAAATACAGTGCTTCAAAAAGAAAAAGATGGAGAGTGACTCAGGAAGACTCTGGCCTACACATACAGGTGCACATATATTGTGCACCCCATCTACATAATCACACATAAACACACACACACACACACGTACATGTCCTACACACATGTTCCTGAACCAACATGCTCCCATTAGTGACTTCTTACAAGTAAAGCAGGTGACGTGACTTTTCACACAGCATCCTCTCTTCAAGGCTATGAATGGTGTGTCACGAAGTAAGTTTTAAAAGGCAAGGCATGTTCTTCATTTGGAAACTTCTACATATAGTTTTCTGTGGGGCTCCTGAGTCCTCCTAGCAGATTAGAACGTTACATCATTGCAAAGCCACCTAATGATGTCTGCACATATTTCCCATGGTTTTTAATTCAGTCAAGGCTACCCTACAGCTCTTTGCAAATATTATTAGCCTTCTAAAGGTTATTAAATAATTCTACTATCTTCCTACAAAAAAATCAAGTGAAAAGATGTGGGAGTATTTTTAATAACAATTTAAGATTTGGGGTTATGCCATGAATTCTGATCTTTTATTCCAAATCGCTTATAATAATAATTGTCTGGAGTTTTAAAGCTAGTTTTGCCAGCTATAGGGAAGAGTTATTGTTAGAGAGCCAAGGAGGAAAACAAAGGGGAGAGCTAGGCAAATGTTCCTGAGAAGGAGAGAGTTGCAAAGCATCTCCCAGGCTTCAACCTTCAGTAGAGGAGAATCTCACCATGTAAACTCCTGGGGAAGAGATGCTTGTGTGGAGGGACAGTCCTGTGTGAAAGCTAGAATCTGCATTCTAGGGGCTACATTCAGAGAGGTCTGTGTGGTCTGGATGGAATGTAGACACACCTTTAATCCAGTATTAAGAAAGCAGTGGTGGTCCATGCCTTTAATCCCTAGAAAAAATAGTGGAAGCAGACGCTGGAAGCAGAACTCAGAAGGAGACAGTGTCACACAGGGGAGATATCTGAGATGAGTCAGAGTGAATGGCAGGCAAAGTGACTAATCAGAGGAAGAGTCAGCAGAGTAAGGAGATGCCCAACTCTCATAAGAAAAGGCAAGCTCTTAGCTCAGTAAAAGAGAGTTACATAGTAGTAAGAGAGGTCAGTTAACAGAAGCAGTAAGAAGAGTCAGTTGAAGCAATCAGTTGAAGAGTTCATCAAGAAGCAGGCTGAAGGGTCAGTGAGGAGCAATTAACAGAGTAAGCTGAAGAGTCAGGTACAGAAACTGAGACTGGAGTGAGATACAGAGAAGTTAGTTGAAGCAGTCAGTTACTGAGGCAGTATGGAGAAGTGAGGGCTCAGGGAGGGACACAGAGAGACAGTAGAGCTTGGCAGAAGAAGCCCAGAACAGAGAGTGAATTAAACAGAAGAGTCAGAGTTCAGAACAAGCTAATTAGAGTGGCTAACTTAGCAGTAGGTCTCAGAAGGCTAAGGCTGAAGCCTCCTAGGTCCTGGCTATCAGGTTAAATGTTCTAGACTGTATGTAGGCTGAATCCTTCCAGTTCAAGGATTAAGAGTAGATTGTAGCCTTCTTCTGGTGCAGGCAGAGCAAGCCAGCCATAGGAGGTCAGCTACTAGTTCCAGAGACCAACTCTAGCAAATACCCCCTCCCCTGGTACAGGCAGAGCAAGCTAGCCACAGTAGATCAGGTAGGAATCCTACTCCCTTACCTCCCCCTCTACACTTGCCCAGCCCAGCTCCAAAGCCCAAAACTACCTCAAATGCCCCCCCTCCATTACCCACCCTTCTGAATACTGCTTCTGAGTACCAAGGACCAACTCAGGCAGACAGCTCTTGCCCTGGAGCAGACAGAGCAAGCCAGCTCCAAGAGATCAGGTGGGAGTCCTGCTCACTGATCATTCCCCCTACACCTGCCAGCCCAGCCCCAAAGTCCAAGCCTCCCTCCATCATCCCTTCCCCATCTCTTCCAGCCACTGATTTAGGGTTCCAGGGACAAAATCGGACAGACAGCCTCTGCCCTAATGCTGACCACACAACCTAGCCAGGAGACTAGGCAGGCAGACCCTGATCCTGATCAGGCCATAAAAATAATAAAAAAAAAAACCTCCTAGAAGAACACTCTGTAAGATCCAACCTCCAACTCAGAAAATGACTCCCTGCTAGACCAAAGGCCAAGACAACCATCAGTATTCCAGCACCAACCTTGGGCAGAAACCTCCTGCTCAACAAGAAGCCTCAAAACACAGAAGACCAGAGAAGATTAAGAATTCAAGTAATAAAACACACATTCATTAAAGAATCCAGCACCTAAACCTTAATCACTCCAAACTAAGATGCCTAAACATCAGCATAAGAACACAACTAACAGAAACCAGGGCTATATGTCACCTCCAGAATCCATCTACCCTAGAAAAAGCCCTGAACACTCTGACACAACTGAAACACAAGAAAAAGATGTTAAAACCAATTTGATGGAGATAATACAGGTCTTTAAAGAGGAAATGTATAAATCCCTCAAAGAAATCAATGAAAAGGCAAACAAACAATGGGAGGAAATGAATAAACTCATTAAAGAAACCCAGGAAAACACAAACAAATAGAAGGAAAGAAAAAAATCCCTTAAAGAAACTCAAGAACAAACAAGCAAACTATAGAAGGAAATGAATAAAACCATTCAAGACCTAAAAATGGAAATAGAAGCCATAAAGAAAACACAAGTTGAGGGAATTCTGGAAATTAAAAACCTAGAAAACCAAACAGAAACTAGACAGGCAAGCTATAGCAATAGAATACAAGAGATGGAAGAGAGAATCTCAGGAGTTGAGGATACTATGGAAGAAATAGACACATCAGTAAAAGAAAACGTCAAATCCAAAACAAACAAACAAACAAACAAAAAACCTACTAACACAAAAGATCCAGGAAATCTGGGACACTATGAAAAGACCAAAACTAAGAATAATAGGAATAGAAGAAGTAGAAGAAACCTAGCTCAAAAGCCCAGAAAATATTTTTAATAAAGTCATAGAAGAAAAATTTCCAAACCTAAAGCAGGAGATCCTTATAAAGGTACAAGAAGCATATAGAACACCAAATAGAATAGACCAGAAATAAAAGTCCCCTGCCACATAACAATCAAAACACTAAACATACAAAATAAAGAAATAATAGCTGCATGAGAAAAACAGCAAGTAACATGTAAAGGCCAACCAGTTAGAATTGCACCCAGCTTCTCAACAGAGTCTAAAAGCCAGAGGGCATGTACTTATGTGCGACAGAATCTACAGGAACACTGATGCCAGCCCAGACTTCTATACCCAGCTAAACTTTTGACCACCATAGATGGAGAAAACAAAATAGCCCATGACAAATCCAAATTCAAACAATATCTATCCACTAACCCAGCCTTACAGAGGATACTGGAAGGAAAACTCCAACCCAAGGTGCTGATCCACATACATGAAAACACAGGAAATATATAACCACACACTATCTAAACTAATAGAAGACATACACACACACACACACACACACACACACACACACACACACACACACCCCTAAACCAACAACTACAAAATAATAGGACTTAACAATTATTGGTCTTTGATGTCTCTCAACATCAATAGACTCAATTACCCAACAAAAAAAACACAGACTAACAAAATGGATTCAAAAACAGAATCCAGCCTTCTGCTGTATTCAAGAAATATACTTCAACCTCAAAGAAAAATATTACTTCAGAGTAAAGGGTTGGGAAAAGATTTGTCAAGCAAATGGACCTAAAAAACACACCAGGGTAGCCATTCTAATATCCAACAAAATAGACTTCAAACCAAAATCAATCAAAAGAGACAGGGAAGGACACTACGTACTCATCAAAGGATCAATGCACCAAGAGGACATTTCAATTCTTAGCATCTATATTCCCAATATAAGAGCTCCCATGTTTATAAAAGAAATATTGCTAAAGCTTAAAACACACATTGACTCACACATATTGACAGTGGGAGACTTCAATACCCCACTTACACCAACTGACAGGTCATTCAGAAAAAACTAAACAGAAAAATGCTTGAGCTAAAAGATGTTATAAACCAAATGGACCTAACAGATATCTACAGAATATTTCACCCCCACACAAAAGAATATATCTTCTTCTCACTACCTCATGGAACCTGCAAAATTGACAACATAACTTGGACATAAATCAAGTCTCAATAAACACAAGAAAATTGGAATAACCCTCTGTATCTTATCCGACCACAAGGGATTAAAGCTGCATTTCAGCAACAACAGTAACAACAGAAGGCCCACAAATTCATGGAAATTGAACAACTGTTTACTGAATGATGACTGATCAGGACAGAAATAAAGAAAGAAATTAAAGACTTTTTAGAATTCAATTAAAATGAATCTACAACATACCAAAACTTATGGGACACAATGAAAGCTGTGCTAAGGGGAAAATTCATAGCATAAGTGCCTACCAAAAAAAGAATGGAGAGATCACATACTAGCAAATGAAGAGCACATTTGAAAGCCCTAGAACAAAAAGAAGCAAACATACCCAAGAGAAATAGATAGCAAGAACTAATCAAACTGAGGGCTAACATCAATAAAATAGAAACAAAGAGAAGAATATAAACTATCAACTAAACAAAGACTTCGTTCTTTGGGAAAATCAACAGAATAGATCAACGCTTATCCAAAGTAATTAAAAGATGGAGAGAGAATATCCAAATCAAAAAAATTCAGAAACAAAAAAGGGGCTATAACCACAGATACCAAGGAAATTCAAAGAATCATGAGGTTATACTTTAAAAACTTGTACTCCACAAAATTGGAAAATCTTAAAGAATGGATAACTTTCTTGATAGATACCACATATCAACATTAATCAAAATCATTTAATAAAACACTTGCAAACAGATCCAAGCACACATCAAAAAGATCATCCACCCAGAGATGCAGGGATGGTGCAACATATGAATATCCGTCAATGTAATCTACCACATAAAGAAGCTGAAAGAAAAAAAAAACTGATCAGCTCACTAGATGACAAGAAAGCTTTTGAAATAACCAAACTCCCATTCATGATAAAAGTCTTGGAGAGATTAGGGATACAAGGTACATACCTAAACATAATAAAGGCAATTTACTGCAAACCTATAGCTAACATAAAATTAAATGGAGAGAAAGTCATAGAAATTCCACTAAAATCAGGAACAAGGCAAGATTGTTTTCTCTCTCCATACCTATTTAAAGTTTTAGTCAGAGCAATAAGACAATAGAAGAAGATCAATGGAATATAGATAGGAAAGGAAGAAGTCAAAGTATCCTTATTTGCAAATGATATGATAGTGTGTATAGTGACCCCCAGAAAATCAATGAGGGAATTCCTACAGCTGATAAACAATTTCAGTGATGCGGCTGGCTACAAGATCAACTAAAAAAAATCAGTAGCCCTCTTATATACAAAAGACAGATGGAGTGAGAAAGAAATGGGGGAAATAACACTCTTCACAATAGCCACAACACATAAAATATCTTGGAGTGATCTAACCAAGCAAGTGAAAGACTTGTTTGACTAAAACTTTAAGTATTTGAAGAAAGAAATTGAAGGAGACCTCAAAAGATGGAAAGATCTCCCATGTCCTGGATCAGCAGGATTAACATAGTAAAAATGCCCATCTTACCAAAAGCAATGTACAGATTCAATGTAATCCCTACCAAAATCCCAACACAATTCTTTACAGACCTTGAAAGGACAATACTCAACTTCATATGGAAAAACAAAAACCCCAGGATAACTAAAATAATCCTGAAAAATAAAAAAAACTTCCAGAGGCATCACCATTCCTGATCTCAAGTTTTCTCTTTACTCTATATTCATGGTGGTAGAATTGGTCAAAATGGAATAAAGAGCCGAGGGCAGATACGGACTCAGCTCAGTGGTTAGCTTCGAAGCTTTTCTGCCTACTGTGCACACTTCAGAAGCATTATATGGATGATATAATTGAATCCTTGCAGTAACACCAGTCGCTAGAAGTTAGTTTCCTTATTTTCCAGACAAGAGGCTGTGTCTAAAGAATGACTTGGTCAATACCACAGAGTTAGAAAGGAATAGACCTGGAATAAAATATATAAATAAGATTATTTATTGTATGTGTGTTATACTTGAAAACACACACACACACACACACACACACACACACACACACACACACACACACACACACACGTAGGAAGTCAGAGGATAATTAGCAAACATCTCCCTCTACCAGGGACAATACTCAGGTCGTCAGGGTTTGCAGCAGTCACCTTTGAACATGGAGCCATTTCCTTGGCCAGCAGGAACGGGGCTTACAGTTGCATCTGTATGTTTTTTGACATAGCTTTCTCCCTGTAGCTACAGGCCGTCCTGCAGTAGCTGCTATTCTCTGCACTGAAGCAAACTTTAGGAGAGATGTGGTGGGCTGAAGTGGGTATGGAGGAATTCTAGGAGCGCTGGACTGAAAGCAGAGAGGAACCACGTAGATATGGTTCATGGATTGGCAAACAGTTCAAAGTGTTTGTGCTCCAAAGGCTGCCTCTTCTCAGTGCTATCATCTCATGTGAGTTTCAGAAAAAGTGGCGGGGTTTTTCAACTCGTCCCAACCTTTGTGGGGTCAAATGCAATCCCTTCAATTTTAGGTGGCCAGCAAAGAAAACTGAGGTGAGAGATTAGCTGGTAAGTGTCTCTTTCCCTTCCTCCCTGAAGCTATTGTACTCGATTTAGGACAAAAAAAAAAAAAAAAAGTTCACAGGAAGAGAAATTGTTCTTGCTTTAGAGATAAAAACAGCATCTGCTTTCTGGCTTCAGAGAGCAAGCGGCAGCTGGGGGAAATTATTCCTATCTTATCGCTGACTCTCTTCGGCGAGCTGGTCGCCTTTCTATCTAATTACTTATGCTATTTGATTCAAAGTTATCACCATTACACACTCATTATTTCAGTAGCACCTGTGTGTTCAGATTTATGATTTTGCTCAGCTTTAAAGTTTAGCCAAGTTCTGCCACAGAGCAATTTCTGCCATGCTCCACTCTCCTCTAACCCTCTCCTTTGAAATCGACAGCTATAGCTTCAGACGAGAATGTTCGTACACAATCAATGGCTTTGATCCTACTTCACAATTTCAATAATGTCTCTTGTTCTGAATGAAGCTACTGGTTCCCAAAACCCTGTAGGGAAACAATCAAATCTCTGGATCCTTTTTTTTTTCTTTAAATATTTTATCATAAATTATATTCGGGGGACATGGGAAGAACATGTATTTAAAATGTGACTTCTGTTTTTTTCATCTTCTGGTATCCAGAAGTCTCAGGGTAGGCAGAAACCTTATTATTAACTCAGATTTGGAAACTCTGTAGTTTCATGCTTTTTGAGTGGCTCTTTGTTGTGGTTTGAATTCTAGGATTGAGAGGCAAATTTTGGGGAACCACTAAAGTCTCTGTATTTGCCCCTCTGCTGTGTAAGAAATTGCTTTCTTCGGCACCAGGATGGATGAAGTTTACTTAGAAAAATAGAGCCAGGATTATGTGTTTCTTCTGAACTCTGTTATTGGGAACTGGGAATAGCTGCTACACAGAGTCTGCCCCCACCCACTATGATTGAAGCTCTGACACCAAGGGCACACAGATAAGGGCTGACAAAAGAGAAGAAGGGAAGTTGGGAAGGCTCAGTCTCCCCTCTCAGCACATGAATAACCATTAGTTACCAGGTAGCAACATTTTGAATTATTTACTACAGGGTGAGGACTCTGCTGTTGCTAGTAACTTTTCATGGCTGTGTTTGTATATGCGAATACATGCTCCTTGCACTGGAGTAAGAATGAACTTTTAAAAAAGAATTGTATCAAAATATGTTTGTTAATGTGTTTGACCTTAAGAGTTTGGGGAAAAACAAAGAGCTCTGCCCTCCTGCAATGGCAACTCTCACAGAAAGGAAGAAGCCAGAGGTACATATATCTGTAGTCACGTGGTGCAGAATGGCATCAGGAGCTGGGTTCACATGACATAACCTGCTGATAGTCACAGTTAAGAGTGCACAGCTTCCCACATTTCTGGGCTATTTGAGTTCAATGTTCATGGCAGAATAGGAAGCCGTCCACACATCAAGAAGGTTAGGATAATTCAGACATGACTCAGGGGTGCAGCGTGGCCTGGGAGAGAGATGTATTTGAAAAACAGAAAGAGATGCTGGTCTGTGGCGCATCCCTCCCTCTTGAAAAGGCCATGTGTGACTAAGAGGTGACAGTCTAGGGCGGAGGCTACATCTACAACAGCAACTGCAACTTTCAATCCTTCACTGAAAGTGTTTAATTTGGGAGTTAGAACTCAGTGAAAACAAAACAAAACAAAAAAACCCAAAACAAACCAAAACAAAACCAAAAAAAAAAAACCCCCAAAACAACAATAAAAACACTTCATCGATCTAAAACTTCTAGTTTACAATTCTGAAAAATACTGAAAAAAATTCAACTTATAAAATCTTGTATTTCATTATTTTGATTCAAAAATCCAATGATTTGTTTCTATAACACACTCTGTTTTGTATTTTTTTTTCATTCTTTTCCTTTTCAGCTGAACGTACATGAATCCAGTTCACTCTTCAGGGGTTAACAGATAGCCACATCTGGCATGCTGACTAGTGTATTTTTTTTTTTTCTCCAACTTTGTGGACTTAACTCCTTTTCAAAACACTTGTTCATTAGAACCAGTTTTCCTGCTTTCTGTTCTCCACTGGAATATAACATTTAAATTTCAGTTCGATAAAGCTTTAAAAAAATGTTCCCTGAGCTCTGCCTTACGGGACAAGCTGATGTTACTGTTCAACAGGTTAAAAGCAGCACCTTGAAATGCTTATTTAGTTAGCACGTCCAAATATGTGCTTGGTCCTAGAGGCTATGAGCTCACACAGGTATACTGTGTACAAAATCTGGAGACCGCCTGTATGTAGTAATATTCTGCATTTATACTGCAGTTTCCTTTTTGGAACCAGATTAGGAAACTTCTATGGAAAGGATTGGATTTCTCTAAGAATATACCATGGTGCAATATCTGTCAAATAGCAAAATGAAATTAGTGAACTGGCTTTGGTGACTGTGGCATCTGAGTTCAAAACATTATTTTTTTAAAAGCAGCTATTTGCTCAATTTGCTTAATGCATGGGAGCATGAGCTTTTTCTCTAACTTGCAGTATTTTTTTTTTCTTTAGCAAAATAATTCAGTAACATAGAAGAAAACTGTCATACATAAAAATACATATAATTGCCAATAGCTACTCAGCTGGGGTAGGGCCTTGGGAGCTCTTCTCCCTCATCTAAGCTAGAATTTTGACTGTTCTGATCTCTTGGAGGTCTTGTGTAGGCGAACACATAGAGTCAGAGCCACTTTTATTCACAGAGGTGGCTGTGATTAGTTTCTCAGTGAACACCCCTACATTCAGGTGCATATGGTCAGCACCAAGTGGACTCAGGAAGATGATGATGATGATAACGAAGAAGGAAGAAGAAGAAGAGGAGGAGGAGGAGGAGGAGGAAGAGGAAGAAGAAGAAGAAGAGAGAAAGAAAGAAAGAAAGAAAGAAAGAAAGAAAGAAAGAAAGAAAGAAAGAAAGGAAGAAAGGAAGGAGAAAAATATTTGAAGGCTGACAGGTTGGTGGGTTCTAGGAGGGGAGCTGGAGGAGGTTAATAGTAAAAAAAAAAAACCCCAAAACAAAACATTGTATACATGTTTAAAAAGTTAAAAAATAAATGCAAGTATTATTAAAAGTATAACAGAAGGTTATTCGTTGTCTTTTAAATTTATACCCAGCCTCAAAATGGGATAAGTTCAATAGGAAAAGCATGTGAAGGTATGCTCTGTAGGCACTGAGGATGTGGGCCTCTGAGGTCAGAGGCAGGCTTGAGTTAGTGCCCTGACTCTGCTATTTCTCAGCGTGAGATTTGGGGCCAGTCACCTGCCTCAGACTCTTCATCTCATAATGTGAGTATCGTAGTACATCTAAAGCATGTTGAGAGAGTTAAATACATTGCACATAAGTGATCTGAAGAAGATCTGGCTCACACAGAACATAGGTGAGTATTTTTCAAATCCATATGTATGAGCAGTTAGTTATTGTCCATTATCAATTATTGGTTAGCTCATCTGCCTCATTCATTGCTTACATCTCCTTCCAGTCTTTTTTTTACGAGTAATTCAGATAGTTAAAAAGCAAGCAAGCAAACAAACAGAAAAACACGTTGGATAGAATCTAAAGTAATACGTGTGGAAGACAAAAGCTTGAAAGAGAAATGGACAAATTCTCAAGAAGATTATTTCACAATGAACAGCAAACTTAATTTGGGAATTCCTAGCAGCTACGGAGAAAGGGAAATTCCACGGTTAAAAAATGGAGTTCACTGCCAACTAGATGCAACAACACGGTGTATCTCACTTACTGAGTGCTGTGTAACAAATGATCCCAAACTTATGCTGTGGATTATATGATTCACATTTTTTCAAGGTTCTTTGGTCAGGCACAATGGTGTTTCCTAGGTTATTTATTGGTATATATTACTGTTTCTCTCCATGGTGTGTATGACCTACCTCAAAACATGGCAGTCTTAAATGGGCATCCCAAATATATCTGTGAGACAAACTCAATATGCAAGTGTTTACCAAGTCTAGTTTTGTCACATTGACAATTACCTCTTGATGAAATCATTCATACCTATACGTTCACATTAGTATGCAGCAGGAGTCCCAGGAAACATGGATCCAAGAACCCGGGTCTACCACAATTTCTTAAGAAGGCCCAATTAGAAATCTGAGTCTCATTTGTTGTAAAAGGTTTTTTAGTTACATTTAAAATGTTTATTTCGTGCATTGTTGGTTTGAGAGGCTGCCAAGGCCTTGGCATTTTATATTATCTGCAGGCATTGGGTCTATGTTAAAGATGTTTTAATGCTCATGATCTGCACATGCTACCAATAAAAATACCTCAGGACTTTAGGTATCAGTAAAAACCGCTGAGATGAGACGCTCAGGGTTCCGCTGTCCAGTATGGCACTGGCCATGATGGTGGTTCCATCTGCTGGGGTCTAGCAGAGTTGCACCTAGGAAAATGCCTCCTTGTCTTCATTACGGACTGACACAGTAGCTATCTACTATATAATCAATGCCACTTATAATAAAATTTAGTTTAAAAAGAATTAACATCCATCTTCATATCCCTTGAATTATCAATACCTCTGTTTGTAATGTCCTTTCCTTTCTTCATAGTAAAACCCTGACCCAGGTCCTCAGCAGCCTTCTGTCTTGGAAGCACCAGAGTAATTCTCTCTGCCTTTTTTTTGACTATTCCCCAGCCCACCTTTGCTGGAGTAGAAGCCAGCAACAGTCCTAGGCATGCTGCCCATGGTCACAAAGCCTCTCATCTCTTCTCCTCTGAGCTGTGATGACTCACCGTTTTTAGAACTGTAGCAGGTGTGAATCAGACCAATGGAGGGCAGGGTGGGCATCCAAAATGCAGGCCCCCACCACAACTGAAAGCTATAGAGGCCCATGGGAATTTTGTGAGCACAGATTTGGATGGTCTTGTGAACTCAACTCTCCTGCCCATCATTGGTCCCCAAGCAATTATTTTCTCTGGATACTCATCAGTAGTTCCTCAGCTCCCTTTCAGACTGAGCATGCGTGAATGGGGATAGCGGAGACTGTAGCCAACCAGACTGCTGTGCGCGCAATCTTCCCTTCCACCCCACTCCAACACTGTGTGACTTTGAGTGCCTCAGCTAAGCTTTCCGAGCTTTTGTTACTTTATAAGGTACACTGAGTTGACTTTTCCTGTACGTCATCTTCCTAAATATGGTATAACAAGTAATACACAAAGAAAGCACTGTCCTTGAAAGAGCAAGATATTTTAAAAACTATTATTTCTTTGTAGGATGCTTCGGGTTGTTCTTAAGAATAGTCAATACAAAGGAAACCACAATTGACACTGATCCCATAGGTCACTGCTTGAAACCTGGGTCCTGCTGTGTCTGCAGCTAGCTTTCCCTGCTGGACCTTTCAAATTCAACTTTCAAAGTCAACTTATTTCATTTTTGGCTTACGCTAGATGGAGTGAGATATCTGTCACTTGCAATGGAGATCCTGGTTTATATAGGAACTAAATGTGTTCTATTCTCAGTTTTATCCAAGGCATTTAAAAATAGTGTTCGTTGATGCTACTCCAGAGATTCTGACTTACTGGTTGAGGTGGGCCTTGGGGGCGCAGATAAGACATTCTAGATGACTCCTATGTCATCCATGTACATGTCAACATTAGGGAACTTCTGCCTTAAAACTTAAGTTCCTTATTTGACTGTTCCTACAGGATATCTTTCTTTCTTTTTATAATTTATCTATTTTTATTTTATGTGCATTGGTGTTTTGCCTCCATGTATGTCTGTGTGAAGGTGTCAGAGCCCCTGGAACTGGAGCCACAGATAGCTGTGAGCTTCCATGTGGGTGCTGGGAACTGAACCCCGGTCCTCTGGAAGAGCCCCTAATGCTCTTAACTGTTGAGCTCAATAGAGGCCCATTGAGCTCAGTATATTTGTGTGTGTGTGTGTGTGTGTGTGTGTGTGTGTGTGTGTGTGTTATATGTGTACATGTGAATGTAGTGGTGTGTATCAATGAATGTGTATATCTGTGCATATGTGTGTGTAAGTGTGTATGAACATGTGGTGGCCACAGTGTCAGAGGCCTTCCCTAATCACTCTCCACATTATTTTATGAGACAAGGTCTCTCTCTCATCTTGGAGATCACCAATTCAGCTATTCCCAGACTGCCTCTTCCTCAGCCCCTGAACCCAGGTGCTGGGATTAGAGACCCATACTATGCCCATCTTTTATGTTGGTGTCAGGGAACCAAACCCAGGTCCTCATGCTTGTCCAGCAAGTGCTTCAACAGCCAAGTCACCGCCCTGGCCCCGGTATTTGTCATGTTGGATCCACATCCTGAGAAGCCCAGCAACGCGCCAGGCCAGATACATGATAGAGACAGGGCGATGAAATGAATCTGGCAGGACAGCTGCAAAGAACCATATTGTCTACAGAACCCAAGCATCTTGGAGAGGCTACTGTCTTTGAGTTAATTTAGTACAAATTTAAAATGCTGGCTTTTTCTTTCTAGCTTTGACGTTTTAGTTCTGAGACTAATTTCCCTGCTGTCTTGGACTTGTTTGCTGACATGATCTATTCTTGTATGTTTTTTTGTTTGTTTTTAATTAAGACTTGTTTGCCACATATAAAAATTTCATATTAGGGTTACTTCTTATCGTGCATTTTCCTTCAGTTGAATGATTGCCTAATAGAATCTTCAGCTGTGCTCTAACCACATCAAGAGGCCCCAGAGAACATTTCTCTTTTCATATATTTGGATGCTGATAAGTGGGGTGGGGACCCTCTTTTATTAAAGACAGACAGAGAAAGGTGCTGCAGACGAGAATATTAACATCACTCGCTATCAAGGCAGGGCAGAACATTAGCCCACTAGGAAGAGAACTTTTTAACTTTATCTTCCTTACTCACACAGCTCACTTACACGGCTTTGACTTCCTGGACTTGCAAGTATCACCCTGGCCACTTTGTACAGATGTATGTGAAGGTCTATCTGGACAGATTTCTAAGAGTTACAGACTAGAGCCCACAATGTGACCACAGGAAAGGATTTATACTAAAGATTTCGATTGGGAACCATCTATTCTATGTACCTAGGGAGAGTCAGTTTGGATATGAGTTCCAAAAAACTGTTTTTAGAAGCACCGTTGTACTGACGGTTCATGTAAGAAAGCTGAAAGATCAAAGATAACTTAGAATGACTGGAGTTGAGTTAGAATTGAGAAACTCATAAGTCAGAGAGATGGACAGTAAATGTATGCACATGGTAGGTCTCTTATTACTAAACTTAGGTGAGAGTCAAAAATCCCACTTTCAACATCATGGTAAACGTTATCTCCATTATTCCTTGCTGCTGTAGACTGGCATCAGAGCTAGGGGTTCCCACAGAGGTCTACCACAGAGAGAAAACTATCATAAAATTATCCTCCTCTTTAAATGGGAAGAAACTCTGGTACTACAACACTCAGACTCCTTCACTGTGAAATCCCAGATCTGTCTTCAGGCTGGAACAAACAAGGCTAAGAATCAATACATTACTCTGTGTGCTGATATGACTTAATCCCATTTTATAGATGGGAAAACTGAGGCCCAGAGAAGCAAAGCTCTCCAGTGTCACATGGGATATGGGACAGATCTCGATGTAGTTCATCCTTCCATGAAAAGTTAAATTACAAAGTGTAAACTTTCTAGTCCCTTCAAAACATGACCTGGAGAGATGGAACATGAAAATAAGATTTCATATATATACATGCATACATATATACATATATGTATAAGTGTGTGTGTAATATATATGTATATATGTATATATTCACAACACTATTGAGAAGAAATATCTAAAATTAAGAATTTAAATCAATCTTTTTCCACTGTCTCATATTTTTTCTCACTTGAGATAGAATCTCATGTAGCCCAGGCTGGCTTTGAATTCCATATGTGGCTGGGATGACCTTGAATTCCTGATCCTCCTGCCTTTATTTCCTGGTGCTGAGATTACAGCTAGGCACCTCCATGACTGGTTTTATGATGTGCTGGGAATTGAACACAGGGCCCCCTGCACGCTAGGGAAGCACTCTACCTTCTGAGCTACGTGGGAGTACTAAGGTGGATGTGGGCAGGCTCAGTGTTAGACAGCCAGTAGCTGGGATACTAGGTCTGAGTCTACGGAGTATGCACTCAAGGCAGAGGGACAGTGGTGTAAAATAAAAACACTAGAGTGAGTGTAACTCATAGTTCAGTCTCTTTGACCTGTGTGGTGTTTAATCCACTAGAGATTAAACTACGGGAATATCTAGGTTCTTTTAAAAGTTTCAGAGATTAGCCCACAGGGATTGCACCTTTCTTGGGCCAATGCTCGCCTATTCCAACCGGTCTCTTCTGTTTCCTGCTGGAATATGTGCAGCTGCTTTACTGATTTACTGTGCCCTGCCATGTCCCTAGTAGCCCTTGCGTTTATGCTCCTGTGTGCAGAGGGGCTTAACACCTGCTGGCTTTCTTTAGAGGCTACTGCTCAGTGTCACATGAACCCCCATGCTTCCCACCGTGACAACTATGGACTAACCCAAAACTGTACACAACCCTCAGTTAAGTGCTTTCTTTCATAAGAGTTTCCTTGGTCATGGTGACTCTTCACAGCAATAGAACACTGAGTAAGACTCAAACTAACAACAAACCGGACTCAAGACAAAACCAATCAAACACAGGGAAGGCTGTCTGTCTATAATGGTGATTTGAATCCTAGTTCCTTAAAAGAAACCAAGGGACAAGAAAGAAGACCGTTTGAAACATGACTGCATTGTTTACTTTTTTTTCCTGACACTATTTTGGGTGGTGCCTTGATTTAATTCCATTTTTATAGATGGATAAACCGAGGACCAGAGAATGAAAGTCATTATCCAAGATTACACAGAATATGTGGTGGATCTCAAATTTAGTCCTGAAAAAAAATCCTCAGCGCTGGCAAGCAGGCATATCTGCTCCAAAGCCCAGATCCTCTACTTACATATGGGTTACAGACAGCTTGCCATTCAGCCTTGCTGGCCGCAGAGTGTGTTGCTGGGAATGAAGCATGGTTGGGCACTTGACTTAGGGCTCTGAGTACCTTTACTATAACATACCCTTGCCTGAGCATTCACCATAGCCACATCGCTCAATTATGGCTATAGACATTTTTCCTTTAGTTTCATGTCTAGTCTCATAACTGGCTACAACAAACTAAAGGGATCATCAGAGACGTAATTCAGCCTTGAGGACGGAGGCGTGCCTTCATTTCTTCATGCACTTATCCGATATTCAGCCACGGAGATTCGTTGAGAACTTACACACGTATGCGTCGTATTCATTCACTCATTCTGAAATAATTATAAGGCGTTCCGATTTCCACATTTTTGGTGGACTTTCTCAAATTCCTTCCCTTTGTCCTGATATTAAAACGGCCTCTCCTGACTTGACTTAGCCATCCTAAACTTTTAGAAGTGCATCAAACTCATTTCTCTCCCCTAACAGACTTGACTTCTAAGATTATAACAAAGTGGCTAGAATATTTCCGTTAGCAATTTACTCGTGGTTCAGTGAGATGGCTCAGCAGTAAAAGTGTATGCCAGACAAGCATGAGAACCAGAGTTCGGTTCACCAGATCCTATGTACACTCTAGGTGGCTGTGACAGGCCCCTTGCAATTCTAGCCTGGCAAGGGGGAGACAAGAGATCTCTGGAACAAGCTGGCTACTGAGAGAAGCCATATTGGTGTGCTCAGGTTTGATTGAGAGATCCTGAATCAAGGAGTAGAGACTGAGGATGATTCCTGAGAGCAATTCCATGCGCTTGTACCTATATACACATACATTTCCACGACATGTAAGCCCCCTACCTACACGCACAACACACACATACATGCATGAAAATAGAAGAAAAAAGAAGCTCAGCTGTAAAATAGTTGAGACAGATGATGACGAGAACAGAGGCCAACAGGCTTCAGTGTGTCCTCTCCAGTTTCATGAAAGTATTACTTTATCCATGTGACAGAAAATGAAGCTCCCTGATCACAATCTGTTCTTTGTATTTTTTTTTTTTTTTTTTTTTTAGTAATTCAAATCAAAATGTTACTTAGGTTGGAAGTCTCACTATCAGATCTGGAATTATGAGACTACATGTTTTTCCAGATCATATGCATCTGGCCAGTGTTACATTTGCTACTCACAGTGAAGCCATGGCTCAGTGGCGTATTCCTCCTAGAAGTGTTCTGCAGGTACAAATGACTCAGCCAGAATATACTTGCCTTTTGCTTTACCATCTTGTCAAAAGCAAAAAGGCAAATTTTGTTTCTTAATCCATTCATATGTGTCTTTTGATTGGAGAATTGAATCACTAATATTTAAAGCTATTATCAAAAGGTCTGTGTTGATTTTAGTCTTTTTTTTTTTCTGTTTGTGTTCCTATTATAGATTGTGTTTCAGTGATAATAGTTGCATTTATTTTTTTTTCTAGAGTCTCTTAGCTGTTCCTATTCTTCTCTTCAGTCAGACGTATTGCTTCCAGTAATCTCTGCAGGGCTGGTTTGGTGGACAAGAATTCTTTTAGCATGTTTTTTTTTTCTTGTAAATTTTTTCTTTCTCTTTCAATTATGGCAGGTAGTTTTGCAGGAGATAGCAGTCTGGGTTGGCATCTGTTCCTCGTTGTGTTTTTTTTTTTTTTCCAACTTGACACCAGCTAGAGTTGTCTGAGAAGGGGAACCTCAATTGAGAAAATATCTCCATCAGATTGTCTGTAGGCACATTTTCTTAATTATTGATGTGGGAGGGCCCAGCCCACTGGGAGTGCAGTGCTACTCCTGGGCAGGTAGTATTTGGTTGCATAAGAATGCAGGTTGATTAAGTCATTAGAGGAAGCCACTAAGAAGGACCCTTTCATGGACTCTTTTAGTTCTTGCCTCCAGTTTCCTGCTTTTAGGCCTTGAGTTTCGGCCCTGATATCCCACAGTGAGGGACTGTTTCCTAGGCATGTAAGATTAAATAAACCTTTTCATCTCCCAAGTTGCTTCTGGTCATAGTGATGATAACAGCACTAGAAACCATAACTAAGACAGTGTCTTAGCCACTGTTCTATTGCTATGAAGAGACACCATGACCACAGCAACTCTTATAAGAGAAAGCATTTATTTGGGGCTTGCTTACAGTTTCAGAGGCTTAGTCTATTATCATTATGGCAGGGAGCATGGTGGCAGGCATAACAGGCATAGTGTTGGAGTTGAGATCTGCAGACACAGACACAGACAGACAGACAGACAGACACACACACACACACACACAGAGTCAGAGACAGAGACAGACAGAGACAGACAGATAGACAGAGAGAAACAGAGAGAAAGAGAGATTGGGCCTGGCATGGGCTTTTGAAACTTCAAAGCCCACCCACTATGGCACACTTTCTCCAACAAGGCCATATCTCATCTCTCAATACTTTTAATCCTTTCAAGTAGTGCCACTCCTGGTGAGTATTCATTCAAATAGATGAACCTATTGGGAGGCATTCTTATTCAAAACCACAGAATGCATCCATGGTCCTTTGGAACTTGGTGTATGCAGAAACTAAGTCCCTGGAACATATCGAGTCCCTGATCCTCATCTCTACTTTGGAGTGTAGGTCCTTAATCTTCTTCATCATAGCGTGGATTTCCAACTACTTTTAAGGAACTCACTGTTCAGAGACTGTTACTTCACTTGTATGTGAATACTGCTGTTTCTCCCTTCTCCCAATCACCCCTGAATATGAATAAATTCATGCCTGGTGTAATTTATTATTGAGTTTTTGATGAATTTTGTCTTGTGTGGATAACTTTACACCTGTAAAATATTTGTTCTTTGTAGTTATCATCCCAAGAAATTGAATGAAATGACATTTTAAAATCTTGGAAAGTCACATAGTTTTGAAACTTCAACTGATCTGTTAAACCAGATGAGCCTATAAAAAATGAAATGAAACTGAACACAGAACACAATTTGCCAGCAGTGAACCTAACTCACAATTTGCCTCCTCCAGCAGTGAACAGTTCTGTTTTGGCCTCGTGCCAGCAAGAATTCCATGTGGTAATCTTTGGGATTGCACAATTCCTCTTAGGATGGTCATGAAAGGAAAAAAAGAACATTTGCTCTGCCAAAGTATGCAGACTTGCTGACATTTGCTGAAACACAGATGTCATCTGAGTGAAAGGTGAGCAGGATGTGCTCGAGGAGTTCGTTCCACAGCCTTTCCATCTACACATAAAGATAATTTGAACTTGTAGTGACTGTGAGGGCTCCACTCTGGCAATGACTTCCAACACACCCCTAGCAGTTTTTGTACTTTACAAAGATCATCTCACATTAATATAGGCAATGTGGAGAGAAACTTGCCTTTGTGATTTTCACTAATGGTAGCCTATTTCTCCCATACCTCATTGAGATGGTGATTTAAGGGGGAAGGAATCTGGAATTACTGGTGGGGAAGGGTCAGCACATCTTAAATCAAATGAACCTGTCATTTGAATTACGTGATTCTACATGAAATAGAAGAAATATGCTGGGCAAGCATGGGCTATCAATTTATTATCTGATGGAACAAAGCAGGATCAGATTGCTATATGCTACAGAGTCTTTACAGTTCATATTGGTTGCCCTCATTGGAGAAGCCTCTAGACACGGTTGTGTGGATTATAAAATGTAAGATATTTGCCAGCCAATGCCGATCTGGACAGTCCTGTTCTGCCTTCACAGTATGTTGTATTTTAGTTATTTCCAATCACCTTTCTGTTGAAGACTTAGACCCCAAGGAGGCTCAGAAGTATGAAAAGAAGAAGAGGAAGGATATGGCAGAAATTTGGTACAGTCAGTTAAACATAAGTGGGAGATACTAAGCATACGGCATAAGCATCTTTGGATAAACTATTGTCAACAGCTCAAAACAGAAATACAAGCTGTCATAGACCAGCTGTTCATTGAAGCTCAGTGTGGACTTCCTCAGCAGCCCTCAAAATATGAAAGGATCAAAATTAATAGAAATAAATAAGATGCTTTTTGATAATTTCTATATCATGTATGCTTTGGATGGTTGTTTGATACATGGGTGCATGTATGTATCTATGCTTATATTCTATTTGTGTGTGGAAACTTATGGCAAAGAATTCCATATAAATGATTATATTTGATAGATTGAAGTTTATTTAAAGTGTTTTCATTCATTCTTAGGTTAAATAATTCAATTTAGTGGTTGGAATGATGCCCCAGTGGGTAAACTGCAGTGTAAGTATAGGGGCCTGAGTTCAAATCTCCAGAATGCAGGTAAAATGGATGATAATCTCAGAGCTCATATAGGAACATGGGATTCAGAGACAAGAGAATACACAGAATCTCCTGGGCCAGTTATCTTGGTTTACTCAACAGCAAACAACAAGAATCTGTCTCAAACCAGGTAGAAGGTGGGGAGACTGACATGCTAGGTTGTCTTCTAATCTCCATACAGCTCAAAATAAAAATAAACTAGTTTAAACTAAATATTTGCAATATATAAAGAACATAGTAACTTACTTTAGTGTGACACTGATATCTGGAACTTATTCAATGTCAGGAGTGGGGTGAGAATGGAGGAAAATGAACTATTAGTAAGAAAAGAGTTGTGTTTGAAAGTACCCTTGATATCACAATGCTGTGACTCACCATGTTAAATTGGAACGATACACCACACAGCTCACACTGGGGGGGTGTATTGGGTAGAGAAAGTTCTCCAGGTTAGTTGTCATGAACTTAAATGCAACTTAACTCAGATCAATGAATTTGCCACGTTCAATGTGCCAGGTGCCATGGTAGCTGTTGGGAAGCCAAAGATGGATGTCAGAGCCCCAGATACAAAAAGACAAATGGCATAGGTAAGCAAAAAGTAAATAAGTCAAATGTGGGCTTCAAGGTGAATGTATGTAATGACACATGCACATTTCTGGAACACATGAAGGCACAAAAATATTGTTAGGGAACACATAATACATTTTTGTGAATGTGACATTTTCTTTGGGGGTGAGGGTAGAGGAAGCAGACAGGTTTAAGGAGGAACTTACATCTGAACTTTTTAAAGATAAATGGGAACAAGTCAGAGGCGGTCAAAGGTACAGAACAGGAGAATCACTTGGTGGCCCTGATATAGACATTTACTTTTGGAAAGAAGGAAGGAAGGAAGGAAGGAAGGAAGGAAGGAAGGAAGGAAGGAAGGAAGGAAGGAAGGAAGGAAGGAACCTAGAGATGAATTATCTATTACTATACCTTCCAGATACAGTATTACAAATCGAGAATTCAAGATAGAGAGATGTCTCGAGATAAAGACTTGACATAAAAACATGAAGACCAAATTTGAGGTCCTCAGAACCCACATAAGAGCTAGGTAGATATGACAGCCCACCTGTAATCATAGCATTCAGGAGGCACAGACAGGGCACTCCTGGCGGAAGCTGGTTAGCTAAACAAGCAGGAGCTGACAAGCTCATACCTGTCATACCTGATGCCAACTTTGAGCTGCCATATACATGCTCATAACATGTATGCACAGGTGTACAAGCAACACACATATATGCACACACATGTACACATACACACTACACGCACACCAATGCACATCACACTTATACACAAGCAAATCTGGAATTTCTCAGCTGGACCTTGGGGTACACATGTATGATTCAAACACTTGGGAAGCTAAGGTTGAAGAACTGTGTGTTCTATGACAGCCTACGCTACACTGCAAGACCCTGTCACCAAAACATGATCAATCCAGAGTTCCATAGCTTTGATTCAAATTTTAGCACACTCACATTTATCATTTTTTGAGTGAATCAAACATAAGAATTCCTTTCCTTCTCAAAGGCTAAAACAATTTCTGAGATCATCTTTGATTTCCTTATATTGTTTACTCACTCAATTCAACAAATATTAAGAGTCTCCTGTAGTGGCAGATACTATTTTAGCGATTTAGAAAATGTGAATGTATAGATAGATTTACATCCTTTCACATTGCTTTGGTAATTAGCAGACATCTAATATATGTATACGCACACATACACACACACCCACCTCCCCCACACACAATCAATAGACAAATACTAGAGATTGTTCAAAGGCAGTAAGTGCTAAAAACAAATTGAGAGCAGATTAACTAAGTAGAGTATTTGCCCAAGGAAGGCTTATCTATTCCTACTGTCCCAGCAAAATTAGAAACGTCTTGAATTATTTGAAATCCACTTTAATTTTATAACATGCTCTGGTTTGGTTTTGATAGTACCTAGATGCTGACCACAGTTAAAAGGCCAGGAGTAATATGCATTCAGATAGGCGCTTGTACACACTCACTCACACAAGGGCCGTATTTAACTTAATCACCCAGGTGGGTCTCACTGAAAAGGAAACTTCTGGGCACAGATCTGGAAAAGAGAGTGAATGCAAGAGCGAGACCCACCTTGAATCTGTAAGTAAGTACTTTTCTAGACAGAGAAATGATCAGGACAAATATCCTAAGGTTTCTGAGTAGGACAGGTGGGCAGTGTGGGTGGAGTTGGATGGATGCGGGCCTGGTAGTTGGAGGTTAGGCTGGAGGAAGGGGGCTTGGAGTGGGATAGTTCAGGAGCCTGGGAGAGGTAAACTCTGCTCTGAGCCCAGTGGAAAGGCTGGCTGGTTCTTACTTAAGAATGACATATTTGACTTGTATTTTAAAGGACTGTCTTGGCAGTTCTTTGTGAAATCTATTTTATGGAGCAGAAGAAATGCAAGTTATCCTGGCAGGAGCTGCTACAGTGACCTGTGTAAAGGACAGTCCTGGGTCAGAACCAGATGAGTACCATCAGTTCTAGACATGCTGTTGGCCAGCAGCATCTCCTTAAGGAAAGATGAAGACAGGACATCTTTAGATCTGAAGCAGTAACAAAGAAGTTTGTCAGGGACTAAGTCAACAACTCCTGGTACTTTGTGCTAATTACACCAACAAAAGGGGACTCTTTTGCTCATTTTCTTCAAAGTCTTATCTTTACCCACAACACATTCTCAAAATAGTGAATCCCACCTAAGTTTAGTTGACAAATAGCTGCTTTTGCATGGCAAACAGCGAGGATGGTTCCAGTTCGGATGGTTCCGATTTATTCCAATCTGGGAAAGAACTTAGCAAGTTTGAGGATTTCAAAGAATTGTCCTCTAAATAGCAGCAAATTAGTAAGAAGGTGGTGGATGATAAATGTAGACTTCAGAAGAGTGTAGCTCAGCCTGTCTTCTGAATAATGTCACATTCCTTAATCTCCCTGAGTGGTAGATGCCCTGGGTGGTAAGTAGAGCATTCTAGTGTTCTCTGTGGTTTTGTTTTTACTGTACTTCCAGTTCTAACATGTAATCCTGAACAGAAGATGGAGCAAGCCTACAGGTAGACCATCAGGATCTATAACTTCAGCACTTTATAATGTTACTATAGTTACCAGAGTCACCTTATTTGATTATTTCTTCAGTTTGAGGCCAAGAATGGCTATATTTTGTAACAATGCATAATTCCCTTCGGGCCATAACCTAGAGAGGCCCCAGAATGATGAATAAGAAGATACTCATGTTTTTAACATTGAATAAAAATGTACGTACATCCTAGGCCATTATGATGTTATGTAAGAGAAGGGCAATAATTTGCAGTTATTAAATTAGCACTGTTTATACTTTACTAGAAATACATACTAAGAAGTTTTACATGAAATCTCTTCTATCATATAATTAATTCTAATGGATTTAATCCATGTAATTTATTTGAAAACAAAGCATCTAAGGCTGACTTTTCATACCCTTTGATGGGAGGCAAATCAGAGCTCCTGAGAACTGAGCAACTTGCCGTAAGCAACTCAACTCACAAGTAGCACAGTGAGGATTTGTAAGGCATTGGCATTCAGAGCCTGTGGCATCTTAACTACTATTCCTCACCTCTCTCCATGCGGAGGGAGCATTAGCTCAGTGTTTGGCAGAACTGCGGCATCAACAAATGGAAGCCATCGTGATGATGGTTATTACAGCAGTGGGAATTCAATACTTGGTGGGTAAGTGAATGAATTCGTGAGTCATCCACACCGAGGCATTGAGGTGATAATTGAGCTCAGGAAGAAGTGAGCTCATGGGGGTGGGGGGAGGACTGAGGGCTGAAAACTGGGCCATAAGTAACTGTATGCCCTCATGCAAGCTTGGAAGGCATTCAAGCCTGAAGTGACTGTTCTTACAACCTGTAGCAGAAACAAATGTTTCCTTCCGGGACCAGGTGAATGCCTCTCAGATTTTTTGGTTCTAACTCTAAAACTGTTCCTTCCACTTTACTTCAAAGCCATGACTTCCCTTTCAAAACATTTGCAAAATGGTAAATCCTAGCTCCAAAGAGCCCATTGAAGTTGAGTTGCAAACATAATCGCTTCTGTCTGGTAAAGATTAATGACGTTTCCGATATGGATAGTTCTGATTAATTGCTGTTGAAATTCCTGAGCTCAATGTCAAAGCTGGAAAATGAACTCGTAAATGAACTCAAAAGACAAGAGGCCCCTATATCCTTGAACATAATCCAGTCAAAGAGATTGCAAAGGAAAACACAAGAGCCAGTATTAAGTTCATGGTGACATAACAGGTCCTTGCTGTATTCATAAAAGAACATCCAGGTCATCCCTCACTAAGAGTGTCCTTTCATATATTAAAACAAATAACAATCTCTCTAAGACAGTAATACTTGACTTTACTCATTAAACATGTATTAGTTGTCCAAAGAAAATCCTACTTTCTAAGTCTTAAAGCTCAACATCAAATTAAAAAAAAAATCAGTCAAGAAAAAAGTGCTTAATTTCCCATAATTTGAAATGGTAGGTAGAAGGGTTAAGAGATAAAAAAAAGTCAACTGATGCTCTGCCATTAAAATGAGGCTGAAAATTTTACTTACTGGATATGTTCCAAGAGAACGATGGAGCCCATCGCTAAACATCATACGTGTTATTAGATACTGACACCGGGGTATCGAAATAGCCCTGTGGCCTTGGGGAAAATCACTTGAGGTCACAACATTTTGTTCTACTCATGTAAAAGGGAGATGGTGACTCCAGTTTTCCTTATAGTAAAGAGGGATGCAAGTTGAGATGAAGGGACCCATGCATCTGCCTGGTTGACTATGAAGATGGTGCACATATGAGCCTCCACTTCTGCTGCTGATGCATGGGTTATCCCATGTTTGGGTTATCATGACATGGGTACCAAGTGGGTGTGACATGTAGGGTAGGGTTTGGAAGGCGACTGATATCTTGACTCATCATTGGAGGCCACTAATAGGTGTATTTGTATCAAACCCTTTCAATAAACACTGACATAACATTTCTTCTCTGTTTTAGTCTATGCTTTTAAACTGTTCCATGTTAATAAACCTGTATAAACAGATAGAAGATGTCAGTTGGAAATCCCTCACCTTTTACCTCTCTGTGATGAATGACAGCCCATTACCAAACAGCTTATCAACTTCTTCTATCCAGTGTTTAAACTGGTTTAAGAAATAGGCCACATCTTTATTTTAAAATATAGATTGATACACATGTTTGAATCAAAAATATTTGAGAATAAAATACACATGCATGGAAAAGCACACAAACATGTATGTTTCTAAATGTGTATTTCGCGTGTGAACATATCTAGTTTAGAAATGAGGAAAACATGTTATACAGTAACAAGATTATAATACAGGGAAGAAAGGCAACAGGAACAGAGTCTGGTTAACATTAGTCATAGAGAACAAGCAATTTTATCAGTCATTTACACATGAACTAAGATAATCTTCAGATAATATCTGGAGATGATGTAACAAAATTACAATGGTTATTTGCTTAAGATAGTCAGACTCTCCTGCCCCAGTCTCATTCATCTCAGGCCGCCCTGATGGCCTGTCTCTGCTGGAGGGTAATAATCATTACAGTGCTGATACTGGCATGAGCTGTTTGATATGTTTTGGCCAATAAAATAAGAAGTGGCCTATGCTATTTTGAAACAGATGATTTAAGACTGATTGTTTTGTAATCACTCTCGCCATTTGCCAGGAGAAGGAGACTGCCTTAGATAAGGGCTCTTCCTTTGGCTGGGATCACAGATGAAGACAATATGGAGCAGGGCTGATATTGACTGCTTTGTCACACTGCATAACTGAGAAGTAAGGCCTGGCTTTTCCTAAACTATTAAGATCTGGGAGTTATTATGACATCACAATCATTGGAGGATAAACATAGTGTGTTTATTCTCCTGTACTGCTTTTATCCATGATCAACACATAAATCCTGAGGGACAAGTTTGCCAAAAGATTATGCTAGTCTTGATGACTTTATCTGTGAAGTTTATAGCTCAGTGGCTGGGAACAGGGATGCTCTTTCACCCACACAGCATGAAAACACTATGCTGGGATGAATATAGCTCATTAGGTAGATGATGGATTAGGGACTATGGTCACATACTTTGGAAGAAACGAATAAAATTTTATACTATCTATCATAAGCTCAGCAGTGGTCTATGAATACTTACATTCTCCCATTTTCTATTAGTTATTCTCCACCATACTGAATTATATTTTATATTCTTCTCTCCATTATATTTTAATTGTGGATTTTAATATAATCGTTTCTGTGGATACCTGGAGATTTCTACACTAGTTTTATTACGTCAACTATTGGCTAAGTTGCTGCTACCATTGTTTACGATTAATTTAATTTTGACCCAAACTATTAACATGTAGAGAGTCTCCTGCTTTTAACTGACATTTCATAGATGAATATACTGAGATTTTACCCTCCACTACCATCTCTCATCATCTCACTATGAAAGAAGCCTTTCTTATTCCCAAAAAACAGTGTTCTACTGAGCCCCGCCCCATATATATATATCAGTGGTTATACCACTGAAAAAAATAACATCCCTGACCTAAGAACCCATTGATTGGAGATAGTCCCTATGAGATCCACTCTCATGTGATGCAACAGTCACTGATCCAATCTTGTGCAGATCTTGTGTAAGTAACTATAGCTGCAGTGAATCTATGAGCTCATTAAATATGTCAGGAAGACAGTGTTTCAAAACAACCTTACCCAATCTCTGGCATATATATATCCATTTTAGGGCTAAGCACTCCAGAGTCACTTAACCCAAGAACTTTGACCTGCACTAATCTCTGTCCACAGCAAAAGGAGTTTCTTTGATGATGGTTGAGAGCAGCTGTAAATTTGAGGTATAAACATAAATATTTAGAAATCAATTTAACACAATGCTCACTTAGGCAAATGGTAGTAGAGTCTCCTTTTACCCTCAGATTTAATGCATGTACAATCTCAATTTATTACTGTCTACCTCAAATGAGCATACACAACTTCCCAACAGAAGAGATTTAATAATTATAGATTTTTGCCCTTTTCCTCTGAGCTATGGTTGCCAAGTATTTGATGTCATATTTTGGGAACGGTGCAAGATACTGTTACTGTCAATATTGTAATAGTCAATGTTATTTGATACTGATACCTAATTTCCCCCCTATATCTTACTATTCCATTCTCTCTACAGTTCACGCACCTACCTGGAATTATTCTTTTCAGCCTAAGATATATCTTCACTTCACAGAAATCCCTTGCTGATGAATTCTCAAAATTTTTACTTGTCCAAAAAAGTCTTGCTCTCATAGGCATTTCTCAGATATATTTTCCCTGATCTAGAATTCTATGCTGTTTTAAAATTTCTTTTCTTTTTGTACTTTAAAGATGGCATACTATTTTCTTCTTGACATCATTTCTGTTGAAAAATCAGCTCTTGCAATTACTGCTGTTCTTGGAAAACAGTGGAACAGTTCAGTGAGTGATATTTTTCTGAATGTGATGAATATGGCCCCTCCCATTTTCCTGAGACAGTGTCTCACTACATATCTTAGGCTGGCCTTGAGGTCACAATCCTTCTTCCTCAGCTTCCCGCGTGAGTGCTGGGATTTAAAGGCATGCACCACTGTGTCTGGCTTTCCTATATTCAGACAATAAGACGTCTCATTATGATTTTCTTTCTTCTACATACAAATCACTGTTCTTATACAGTGTATGAATTGATGTCTTTAGTATAAGATTAGTGAATATTTTATAACTGTGTCTGAGTTAAAGTCTCTATGTAAGCAATATATATTAATATTCATATAGAGGGTTTAATTAGGGGATAATGCCTCCTTCAAGAAACTACAGGTTCTTGAAGCAAATAAAAAGCCCAGTGCCAGCTGCGGCATACTTCTCTCTGAATCGTTGAACAGAGGTGTCCTGGAGACCTCCCAATCAATGAATGTTATTGCTACTGCTCTTGGTTGCCCACCAGAACCAGATGGCACGATCCCTATTGCTGAAGACATCACACACATTGATCATGTGTATGGAGATATGGAGACGTGGAGGTAAGCTATGGATATGGAGAGAATAAATTGGTAACGACAGGAAGCTGCTGGGTAGCTCCTGTGGTACTGGAAGGTGAAATGCGTGCTGCTGGGTGAAAAGTCATCACTAGTCTTACCCAGATGTGAACCCTGTGAGTTCCAATATTCATGGCAAGATATACTACATGGATATAATAGTGACATGAATGTTATGAGGGTAATAAATCAACTTCTCACTGGATTTAATGCCTGCTCACAGAAGGAAACACATGCCTGGAACTGTAACGATGACTAAGAACCCATGCCTGGAGAGCTTATGGGCTCCAGTGATGAACCTACTACTATTATTTCACTAAGAGGACATAGTATGAAACTGCCCCTACATGTGTATCTATGATAGACTATCGCTGCTCTCAGATATCATCAGAGAAGTTTCTTTGTGCAGTATATGATGGTTAGTGGACCATCACAACTCACAACTGGTCAAAGTGCCAAGATGAATTGTCTGTGGAGCGTTCAGAACTTCTATGTTACGCCCATTTTCCAAAATCTCAGGGTCTATTGCAGAATAGGGGACACAAAGATTTTAGGAGCCACAGGTCGAGGAAGACTGGAGCCAAACAGTATCTTCTGGACATGTCAGTTCTTCTGCACTCATGGCTCACAGTGGATGCAGTTGTATGCATAGGATCAAGCCAGTCAACATTCAAACAGGCAGTGGGGAAGAGCCGACGGTGAGGCCCACCTTTAGCTGAGGTGATACAGACAATGGATGGCTTCTGAGGGAGGGACAGTCAGTTTTCCTTAAGGGTGTGGCCCTTATTAGATAGACCACGCTCTAGTGGTATATCCATGAGTTATGAGTAGCACAAGGGACTTGAGTTATTTTAAAAAAGGACACAAAGTTGAGAGGAAGTGGGTGGATACTGAAGAAGTTCTGGGGAGAAGTGTGGTTGAATACAGTCAAAATACATTATAAGTGTGTATCACATTCTCGAAGAATTAATAAGATATATTAAAATAAAAATAATAAAAAATGTATGAATACACACACACACACACACACACACACTGGACATTAAGCAAAAACTCAAAGACTTGTTTCAAAGGATACCTTGGGAAAAAATAGCACTGAAAACAGCAGGACTGTGACAAAGTGCTCCCGCACCTGTATCTGAGAAGGGGTTTTAGTCAGGATGCGTGAGGAATTCCTACAACTTAATAAGATAAAGAGTTTTTGCATAGCTATGATAACTACGAAGCTCAGAAAAATTATTCAAGATTATTGCTTATCACTGAAAATACAAGTTAAAGTCGTTGTGAGGTATATCGCCTGCCCACTAGCATGGCTGAGAATGAGTTCTAAGTGTTGGTAATGATAACGGATTTCTGGAACTCTTGATATCGCTACTGGGGCTGTAAAGCAACACTATTGGTTTGGAAACTATTTTGGTAACATATTGCAGACATACATTCTGCATAGTCAAGTGTGTTATGTTTAAAAAGCCCAACGTATTTACTTTTGAAATTCTGTATCTCACTTACTCATCCATCTGTAGATGACTGTGTTTCTAGTTCAGGGTCCGCATTCATGAAGCTGCAATGAAAATCTGTGTTATTTCCTGTGGACTTGTGATGACCGTGTGGGGACAGCGACCCTCATGTACTATAGGTTAGATGCTACCTCGCACAACCCTAAGGATGAGAAATTGGACAGTCTTTCTATAAAAGAGAACAAGACAAAATCATTTGGGGGATATTGTGAAAATCCAATGGTGTTCTACTCTTTAAGCCCTAAAGTTGAGGTGCAATTTAGGTATCAGCCTCTATCCTCCTGTAGTAAGATAACTAGTCTGACTGAGGCCCTTTGCTGTCTTACTCTCAACTTGGGATTCCTTGGTCAAGAAGGGGCCTACACTCTATGAGAAATCACAACTCACACAAAAACAGACCTGTTAGCGGTTATTCTAACCAGTCTGAATTTTTACTTACTGTATTTTATTACTTATGAATTTCATTTTTATTTTGAGAGGAACAGTGGGAGGAAGAAAGGAATGATGGAGGGAGGGAGGGAGCAGAGAGGGGGAGACTGCATGTGTGTGGTGTGTGTGTGTGTGTGTGTGTGTGCATGTTGAGGTCAGGGGAAACTTCAGGTGTTGATATTTTGGAGGTGTCATCTACCTAACTCACCAATTAGGCTAGGTTGGTTGGCTAGTGAACTCCAGGGATCCACATGTGTCCACTCCCTGGAGCTGGAATTGTAAGACCACCACCATCCTCAGCTTATGGGAATAAAACTCAGGTCCTCATGCTTGCAAGGCAAGCATTTCTCTACTGACCCATCTCCCACTGGCCCATTTCCCAATCCTATTTTGTTATCCATGCACACCAGTATTTCTCAGCTTCCTATCAGCATTGGTCACTTCCTTTTAATATCTATGGGGAAGAAGCATTTGATCCAGGTTTCTGCCTCCGGGTTCTTTGTGCATGTCATTCTCAATGGGTACTATTAACTCAAGGCTGGGCAAATGGCAGGTGTTACTGGTTCTTCTGTGATGTAAGATGGCCCACTGTCATCCATCACTGTAAAATAAGCTAAAATGTGACATTAAGTACTTCTGTCACATAAAGAGATTCAATTATGACTGGGGACTCCACTGTAGCTTAAGTCCATGCTGTTCATCTGGTATCTTTCACCCACTACCTGGTCACCAAGCCCTACTGGCTGCCCTCCTCACATTTAGCTAGATTCTTGGTTTTGGCAACAGAGAAGGTTTACTTTTTTGTCTCAATTTTCTACTTTCTGAGTCATTTCATTAATAAATATGACCACTCCAGACATTTTTCAGCTCATTCTAAGACTGCGTCACTGTAGAAAAATGAGCAAAGCTGTGTGGGGTCTTTACATTGACGTGGGAAACAAAATGTTAAAGGGACAATTATATTAAGAAACACCAAAATGATTCTCTGCTGTGTGGGGGAAAGAGAGATGGATGGCACCATGACAACATATGATAGCTAGGCTGGAGTTTGGGATAGCGGATAGAGTGGCTTTTTAGAGAAAGCAGTGATCACATTTCACTCTTGAAAATGAGAGGAAGGTGTTCTTAGCTACCACCTACCGATGCTGCTTTTGTGTTAAAAGCCACACAAGGCTACAGATGGAGCTTGTTTAATTCTTTCGTCTTTCCTTTCTTTATATAGTTATATAAAATGCATATGAGGCCAGTGAATAAGACAAGTTGGCTTTCTGTTGGATTCCATATAACAGTGAGTTCTTCCTGGATAAGTGATAATCACCAGTTCTGGCTTCATTGTTTGTTCTCCTATGAGAGCTAAAGATGCCCGGACACCCAGAAACTCACAAATGCACAAAGAGATTTAGTGTATAGACTGGGGGATGATTGTATCCAAATTCACCATGAAAATAATGTTTGACAGCCATTCTTTTCTAATTTCTACTGTAGGATCAATGCTTCTCTCCCCACATAACCATACCACTTTGGATACAACTTAGTTCCTCTGGCCTTGAAATAGGAGATTCAAGATGGCTGAATAGATGTACCCAGAACTCACATCCTTCTCTACATAGGAGAAACAAATTAATAGATGCACAGCTGCGCTTTGAGGTGAATTACTGTAGAATATTAGAAATCAGAAAGAGAATCAAGAAACAGTAATATTCACAGGACCAGGATGATATTATGCGGAGGGGAACAAAAGACCCTGATATTTGTGAGCCATCTGTGTGGATAAAGGAGAGGCAATTTCCCTGATATGAGTCTGGAAGGGGTTAGGGGAGATGGGAGAGTCCATGAAAACACTGATATTTCACATGTTGGCAATCTAGTACTAGAATCTTCAAAAGCTTCGGCCTGCATAGAGAGAAGTTACTGAAATCTGCACCTAACCATGCTTTTGGAAAGGATGTCACATCATTTCCTAGTTGAGTCCCTAGATTCCATTTTGATGTACAAGCTGTGGTGTGTCTCTCAGTTGCTCTGGGTGTGTGTGTGTGTTTAGAACTTTATGCATGTTTCCATCTCTGCCATACCACTGCAATGGCTTAGGAGGAGAGGTGGTTAACAAATCCAGCTTTACCCCGCAGAGTGGTTTGGACCCAAGCCTGGTGACTTCTCTGTAGTGTGGGAGGACCAATGTTAAGAAAACAAAGGGTATCGACCCCAAGAGCCAGAAGATCAGGGCAGAGTGCTTTGAGATCAAGCTGTGGCCAAATGCGTGTAGATTCACAGTGGTGCCAAGACTGAAGGCAGGTGCCCATGCAGTTTCTCCTGTGACTCACTGTCCACTGCAGTTCTACAACCAGGCACCTACTGCTGACAAGGAAGCCAGAAAGTGCTGTGTTTCCTGCAATTGCTCTGTCCATGGAGAAATGTTCAGTAAGAGGAGTCAATTAAGACTACTCAAGTCTACAGAGAAAAGAATTAAATAGAAAAATATAAGAGACATGAAGAGCCTGGTTAAAAGGCCACAGATTCATTTGGGATACTAGAGAAAGGAAAGGGAATGTACTAAAACATCTGGAGAGATAATAACAAGGTTGTTATTACTCCCAAATGTCCAAAGACTCAGATCAACAAAGACAATCACTCTGAGATCTATTATCCTGAAACTGTTGAAAACCAAAGGAAAATCTTCAAAGCATACAGAAAAAAAGAGTGCTTTCCAAGGAGGGTAAGCTGACTTTTCAACAGAAACTATGGAATCCTTAAGAATAATAAAGGGACAAACTAGGATGACTCTACTGATCAGTAATAGTTCCCATTTGAAAGAAAGTTTTGAGTTGAAGATGCTCATTGGGTACTTGGGACAGTAATATGTCTTCTACAAGTCCATCAGTAGAAGGCTGAATATGAGCTAGGAGCAGGCTATGATCATTCAACAATAGGAAATCGGATTTACATAAACAGAATTATGACATTCTCTTAAAATATCTGAAGGTTTATAATGTTTATGAATAGAAAAGAATAAAAGTAAAAACATAGTCAGGGGAGGGAGCCATTGTATCTTGTTGAGCAGTTCAGAGAAGAATGAAATGAGGAGAGAAGTGACTGGGGTATGCAGTGGTGCTCTTTCTAAATGTCTTTATCCTTAACATACATTTGAAGTTTATCAGCATAATATTTATAAATAACTCTGTAGCTCATTTTCCTTCAACTATGATGTGGCTGTTGTCCTCTTGAACTGCCAGCAGCTGCAGTTACCCAAAAGACACCTTCGTGAGATTGATTAACTTTTTGTGCCAGAGAAGGGAGGGCCTCAGGAAGCCATCCTTCCCAAGGACATATAGACAATTAACAGATATTAGGAGAGTTTCACAAGATCACACCCCTTTTGAGGGGGTTATAGTTAGCTGTTGTTGGGAGTAGGGATAGAGAGAGTTTTTTCCCTCAGTAGTGTAGCTATCCATAAATTGCCCATGACTCTGTAAGTAACACCAGTAAAAGTCATGGGTCCCAGCAAGATACAGTTGAGTGGAGTTATTTCTTTCATTGATGCTCTATTTGAAGTGAGTCAAATTTTATTCAAGTATCCTGAGAACAGGTCTTCACATAATAATAAGAAAAAATTACCTGGGCCTCAGAAGAAACTGAAAATGTGATGTTTTCATAGTTTTTGTTTGAGTTTTAATTCTTATTAAAAAAAAAAGTGGTTTTTTTTTTTTTTCCTTTTGCCACCATGGAAAAAAAAGTACCTGAGAAAAATACCTTAAAAGAGGAAAGATTTATTTTGGCTCATGGTGTCAGAGGGATCACAGTATAGTCAACAGGTTGTATCGCCTTTGTGCCTTAGTAAGACCATCATGATGAAAGGGCATGGGAAAGGAAAGCAGCATGCTCCATGACGGTCAGGAATCAGAGAGAGGCAGCATGTGAGACCACAGACAAGACAGAGCCCTGCAAGGGCTCTCCTCCCATGAAGCTCTACATCCTCATTGTCCATTCACTTATTTTAATGCCCCCCAAACCTAGAAAAGATGATATTCTTTAGAGCTCCCCACAGGTGGGGTTGCTTGCCAAGATGGAACATGGTCTGTTTCCATTTGATCCAGAAGTATAGTAGAACTTATAAAATACTAAGCTGACCAGGAAAAAAAAAATCTACCCAAAGGAGGCCTTTGGATACCTTTTGATTTCGTCATTTACCACCATACATAATTTGGGCTGCTTTAGTCTCTAACTCTGGTTTGAAATTACATTACTCTCCAAACATACAGGGTACTACTTCTGCTGGCTGGCCTGCAGACACTTCCCTCAAGCGGAGATTTTAGGAGTAAAGATGAGAAGGTTGTTTGATAGGTGTCATAAAGCCCTCCCTCAGATGCTCTATTTCCAGACCTCTTTGCTTAATCTGACAAGAGGGCTGTTGATTTGACAGACAGCAGACCGTAACGTCTGTAGGTCGTGGTGATTATCTGAAATTACAGTCAGGGCTGAGCCTCAGATCTAAAAATGAGTAGCTTGTATTCACCACAGTGTTTTCAGCTATTGAGCAAATGGCTAACAAACCATCCTATTAAAGGATGGTGTGTACAAACTTATCAAAGAGAAGAGCCCATTGGAAAGGAGGAAATAAGACCGCCAAATTGCAAACAAAATTTATGATCAGAGTGAAGGAGGGTTAAGAACAGAAACACTTTATGATCAAGCCACTTTTGAATTGATGGTCCACACTGGTGTCTTTAACAACGTCCCTTTCTTGCTAGGCTTCCGAAACTTAAATTACTGTGTCTAAAAGTTTTAAGTGAAAAGAGTAGCTGGGAACTCGCTGTTAATGGAACGGAGAGACTTTCCACCAGTCACTCAATTACTCAGTGACCGACATTAGATAAAACTTTAATGACAAAGAGACTCCATCAGAAGACACTGCATCTATCATCCTCAGAGCAGATTCAGGCTGCAGACTCTTTCTCCTCTGTCCTCATCTTTTTTCTCTATTTAGGAAAAAAAGTTTATAGGGAAAATTTATGTGTGAGAACATAAAGCTGTACCACAAACAGATGGTATGGTAGCTAGACTTTAACTTTTATTTTAAATCAAGCTTAGATCAACTTAATGTCCCAAAGATAGTAGATTACATTAAACAGTACTCTAATCCTTTACACAGTCACACATATACCTCTGAATACTGTCCTTTCCTTTCAATATAATGACAAGGAGTTACTATTTCCTTCTGGACGTGGGGTTGAAAAGATGACATTCTTTGTTATTAGATCAACACAAGATCAACACAACATGTTGCCAGAAGTCATTCAGCTCCTAAGTAGCAATTATGATACCTGGGCATGTTACAGTGGAAAGAATCCAGCTTACTTTTTTAAGTAAAAGGGTGACAATATTGAAAATACCAATGGGCCCTTGAAATGATAACAGGAAGAGAGAGACAACTCCTCAGGGATCGGGGTAGATGGAAATGACCTTTCTCCCTTACCAACAAACGACACAGCATCAGAAACAAAACTGTTCTGTATTTTGTCTTTGACCAACTGGAATCTAATTTGAATGCTTTTCAACTTTCCACCTTAGATTCTTTTCCATGGATCTTTCTTTTTCAAAGTAGTCATCTGACTAGTCTTACGACTTCATAAATGGAGAATATTATAGACTAAAAATACAACAAAGACATACAGGAAGAGGATCTCGGCACATGTTAGGCCACCATTTTCTAGGTTTCTCTGTAATCTGAAGAGTGACAATCTGCATCTCAGAAACAATGCCCAACACAAGAGTCTCAGCTAAATGATGACCTGCAATTCTTATTAGCTCGTGTCATGATGCCAGTGGGTGCCAGAGGAGCTATTATCAGCCCTCCCACCTTGAATTCAAATGTGGAGTTGTCTGAGAATCCATTAGGTAGCAGATGACTTCATCCTGTGGAGACAGCCAATGACATGTAAGAACAGGACTGTAGGCAGAGATCTGTGATTTGCCAAAATGAATGACTACTATGATATTCCCTAATATAGCCAAAGGAGCCCTGAGGAGAAGCTGATGGCGCTGATGCACGGACTTTCCACATCTTCTCTTCTTCCTCCAGTAGCATCTTGAGCTGGGAGTAATTATGGCAGAGACTGGTCATTCAAACCAGTTTTCAGGCGGTTGTTAGTGGTCTAGGTAATTGCAAATGCCTAGCTGGGTTAAGAACAACCAAGTATTTCAGAAGAATGGTGGTCAGGTAAGTATTTTAAAAGTCAAGGCTTCTTTCTAGAGGAATTATGTTACACAGAAAATAAGCTTTCAAGTGCACAGAGACTCATGTTGCAAGTTGTTTTTTTAAGGGCCATCAAATACTTCATTTAGCCAGTGTCGAATATTTGTCTCATACACAGGATTGCAAGATTGGAGGAAGGGCTTCAAGGTATGGCTATACGGCTATGTTATGAGAATCAAATAGCTTTTGGAAAGCTTCTACTATAGTCCACATTCCTTATACACAGACTTCATGTAATTACAAAACAACCATGGCCTTAATGACAGTAGCAGGATCAGCTTAAAGGGATTATTTCCTGTTACTGTTTATGACGTGCTAGCTGCTGCATACAGACTGTAATTTAAAACCCACTCCAGAACAGTAGATTGAAATACCATAATTAATGGGTTTAACTGCCATGAATGAAACTTTATTCCTTTGGCAAAAGGGAAGGAAGAGGAACTCAGAGCCAAAGTGAAGGGGATATGATGCCCTATATGTGTGGTGGCTTTGCTACAGACTCTGCAGAAAGACATCAGGTACTCTTAAGTTAGTGAGAAGAGCATGCTATAGGCAAGCCATCTCCCCCAGGTTTGTTTGTTCCTGTCACTGAAGGACAATCACACAGAGTGAGAACAAGTGCTTCTCAAGGTGCTGGGGAGATGGCTCAGTTAGCAAAATGCTTGCTGAGCATGAAGACCTAAGTTCAAGTCTCGGAACTCACGCAAAAAGCAGAGTGTGGGAGGTTAGACAGGAGAAAGCCTGTCTCTCAGTAGCCAGCCAGTCTAGAATAATTGCTGAGTCCTAGTCTCAGTGAGAGATCCTGTCTCAAAAAGCAAGGTGGAACATTCCTGAGATTCACACATACCTTCACACACACACACCTTTACACACACACTCACATACACACACACCACACAGAGGCACACAGAGGCACACACACACACATACAGGTACAATACACACACAGGCACACATATGCATAGGCACACACGTGCACACACATAGGTACAGATACACACACAGGCACACTCATATGCACAGGCCTGGGCATGGACATGTTCTCACACACACACACACACACATACACACACACACACATACACACACAGGCACACACACATGCATAGGTACACATACCCACAGGTATACAATCATAGGCATGAGCACACACGGGCATATAACATGCACACATGCGCACATGCACACACGCAGGAACACACACATGAAGTGTCAGAAATGTTTCAACATCATTTCACTTCAAGAGTAATTGTAAGTTCTTCTGACTTGTCCTTTGTGTGTTTAAATAACACTTCATTCTCATCCCCTGCCTTTGCAAGAAAAGGACACACCATTATAGGCAGTGGTATTTAGAGAGTTAAAATGCCCAAGGTAAGGAAGTTAACAAGTGGTGATGTTGACACTCTAGCAAAAAATCCAGTGACTCTGAGCCCTTCCCATCTCTACAGTGAGCTTTTCCTTTGGTGGCACTATGGCTGTGGACAACAGGGAGACACTAGTTCTCCAAGGTCTTCTGCCTCTATCTATATGTCTACACAGCCAGGTTTAAATGCAGAAACTCTGATTCAGTAGCTACAGGGCTTGAAACAAGCAATCGCTTTAAGCATTGTACAGGCTAAACTATTACACATTGAGGACTATAGATTCCAAAGAAGAATCCAGAAGAAAACATCTTCCATAAAAACTATCCCATCATCTAAAAATATAATTATGAAACTGAATATGATCTTTCAAACTAATTGTACCACACTTTATGAAGGTTTTGCTTTTCTTCACACATGCTAGGAAAGCACTCTGCCACAAAGTGAAATATTTATAAGAACAACATCCCATCTGGATGTGCTAATTCCTCCTTCACTAAAAAGGTATGACTCTAGTCTACAACAACTCAGGGATGCCCTTTCCTGTCCAGCAGTATCTCAAGAGGTCTTCCGAGGAAGCAGACAGACTGAAGTCTGGAGTCAAAGACATGTAAACTGGGTCTTAGAAACACCCTGTGGTAGCTGTGTGACTTCTGTAGACATTAATGTTTTGGCTTAAGAAATAGGGGTCCTGGGCTGCTGAGATGAGATTGCAGGTGAGACTGAAGGTGCTCACCACTAATCCTGATGGTCTGAGTTTGAGTCCCAGGACCGTCATGGCAGAAGTAGAGAATTGGCTCCTGTAAGCTGACTTCCACATCTGTGGAGGCTCACATGCACAAGTGCATGCACACACAAAACCATTAAATAAATAAACTATAGTTAAGAATACTCATCCTACCAGGACTCAAGTAATACACTGATTATGAGGACTGAGATTATGTGTGTATTGAGATGGCACACACTCGCTAAGGCCTCATTACATCTTAGCTTTCATTTTTATCACAAAATGGATTCACTTCCTAAGGCCATTATTACAGGTTACCTTGAACTCTGAGTCATATAACAACAGCAAATTGCTTGTTCAGTATTTGCTGTCAGAAGATCAAAGCCACCTGGTGAGCTGGGTTCCCCTCTCCAAAGGGAAGAATCCTTTCCTGTCTCTTTCTAGGTTTGGAGACTCCAAGGACTCCATTGACTTTTGCCTGCACAACTCCATTCTCTCTCTCTTAAAATATCCTTCTTTTCTTCTGTGAGTTCCTTGTGTACCTTGAAAGGACACCTGCCATTGGACTCAGATACTGCTGGGACAATGCACAATGTCTCATCTTGAAATCTTAATAACATTTGCATAGATTATTTTATCTTCTAGGACCATGTCCAAAGGTGCTGAGGATTGGGTCACTAAACCACCCTTCTGAGGGCCACAGTTTAACTCATGACATAGCCCATGTTTCTAAGAAGATTTGCCTCTTCATCTCTTCTAATTCTGCTTGTATTCCTGTGAAGGGGGAATGTGAATGATACCTGCAACCCACTGAAAATTATAGAAAGAAGTATATACATGTGTGTGTTGGGGGGGGATTACGGGGTTGGAGGTGAGAGGGGACAATTGCTTTGTACTGGGCGTACTTAGAAAATTATGAAATCAAAGCCCAATTGGAACTTGAGTTGGGGAGGGATTTTGATCCTGAGATTTCTACTTAGCAGGAATGAGAACTAACATTTCCGGTATGCTGTGAACATTCAGAGTCAGGCCCCAGCCAAAGGCACTGACATATAGTCTGGCATGTGGTATTTAATCCCTGTTAATAATGTTATTTCCAATGTTGCTTTCTCAAGGTCTACCAAGGAAGTGCTAGAAACATTCCTTGTCTTGAATAATGTTTTACTTATTGTACTTTAAAATGTTTCCCACTGTTGTTTCTTAACACAGCGATTTCAAGAGCTCTCACTGCAGATTGTCTATTGTTCGACAAGTGGGATCCGTAGAGAAGATGGCATTTCTGCTAGGACATTCTGCCACCTGCAGGTAGTCATGAGCTGCTGCAATACTCATCAAACTTAAAATTAATTGCATGGGTTTGGAAAGGGACCTTTTACTCAGAATCTGTAAAGGCTCAAAAACTGCTTGTGTATTTTATGTGTATGACTATTTTGCTTTCATGTATATATGTGCTTCACACGCATGCCTAGTGCCTATGGAGACCGGAACTGGCTGTCAGATCCCCTGGACTGTAATTGTCTTGGAGTTGTTGTTGATGGTTTCCTGTCATCCTGTGGTTGCTGGGAACTGAACGCAGGTTCTCTGGAAGAGCCACAGGTGCTCTTAACCACTGAGTCATTTCTCCAGCCCTCTCTGACGTCTTTAGTAGTACTTATCATATTGCTCTGACCTTTTCTTTTTTCTTTTTTTCTTTTCTTTTCTTTTTTTTTTTTTTTGAGATAAGGTTTCCCTTGAACTCAGGATTCTCCAGCCTCCTCTTCTCTACTAAAATTCAATGCTGAGATCATTGAAATACATTACTATGCACACAACTATCTTTTTATTTATTTATTCTTAATTTTTATTTGTAAGGTTTATTTATTTTATGTGTAGGTGTGTTTTACATTCTTGCTAATTACTAAGACATTCTTCGATATGGGTGCAGAATTAATTTCAGGATTCTTGGGGACCTAAATTTGTAGATACTCATGTCTCTTACATAAAATTATTCACTTTTGGCATAAAACATGCTACATACCTTAAATATTCTTTATATTAGTTATAATGCCCAGTGGCATTCATACATTATGCAAATGATTATTGCATTGTTTGGGGGAAGGCAACAAAGTAAAGATTAACATGTTCAGTATAGATACACTTGCCCTTCCTCAGTTGGATTAACAGTGAATGGCTGCAGTTGGTTCAAGCCACACAGATAGAACAGACTGTGCTGTCTACAGTCAAAAACATTTCTTTATGGAAGATACTCGAAGATGTTTGTGGGTCACTCCTATGCGCCTGGGATTTGCATACCAGCAGATGTCTAAAAGCTTAATAGGCTTTTGCTACTGTACAAATCAGTAGCTTCTCACTTGTTATTCTTGGGTTATCAGTAGAAACTGGGGCCTTGTAGCAGATGCAAAGGTGTGGGTTTGGCCCGGCCTCTGAAGCTCTCCTGTTGGAACAAGCTGTGTATCCACAGGTGTGCTGTGTACTGCTGCTGCAGCAGTCTGATTTCAGAACTCCTGGATGTTGGAGGCTTGTGATTCCATGGAATGAGTGGGATGGGGGTGGGGTAAGGTTAGAGCCAGGCACTACATCAGTGGAGGCGGAAAGAGAAGCTGATAAGAGAGTCTGACCCAACTGCACAGGTTCATAAAACCACAAGTGGAGAAGGCATGTTTTTGATGAAAACAAAACAAAACAAAAACAAAAGAAACTCATGTACTGGTATCTGTTTCTATTTTACAAAAAAGTAATGTTAACTTAGCTGCCTTCAATTTATCTTACATTAAAATAATTTATGGATTTAAATCAAACCCATTAAGTAAACACTATTTTATTATATACAATCGGTTAAATATAAAAGCAATCTATTTCTATGTTGTGGAAGTTTATTTTCAGTTATGTGTAATATAATTGCTTTGTGCACTGTTGTATGGTCTGCAGGTACTAGTTTTATGTGGGGGATGTTTGATTGCTGATGATCTATCTGTACATACTATCAGTAGAACACATGAGGAGTTCTGAATCAATAAAAACACCTGGGCTGAGACACTCAGTGTTCCACTGCCTAGTATAGCGCTGTCCAGAATGGTGGTTCCCTCTGCGGAGGTCTGGAAGTGTTTGCAAGTATGAGAATACCTCCATCTCTTCCTTGCTGAGTACACCATAGGTGTACTGTAACACTTTTAAATATTTTAATGTAATTACAATGGGACATACAAACACAAACACACACACTTACCCTAACTTACTCTATAGACCAGATTGGCCTAGAATTCACCATGTAGCCTAGATAGGACTCAACCTTAGAGCTGCCCTCCTGCCTCAGTCTCCCTAGTGCTAGAATTACAGGCTTGGGAATGGATCTTATGTACTAATGGAGGCTGATAGAACAGCCTGCCTTCATAGCAGAGCCTCAGAATTTTTATACTGCGAAATTCTACAAATAGATACTAAAACTTCTGGATAGACGTGCTCTAAAGATGGTAGAAATGTGAGCCTATATGGAGAACTTGTGATAAAGATGAAATTATTTCACAATAGTGGAAAAAAATAAAACCTGAATGTCATAGAAGCTTTCTCCCATCAGGAATTAACTCTCATGGGGTGAAGGACTTCAGAGCTCATCTCAGCTGTCTGCCCTTGCTCTCTCTCAATGAAGGCAGAGGCTGTTGTGCACAATGTTAGGGTTCATCTCCACCCTGACTTGTTGACTTGGAGAGGAACTATGATCAGGAAATCTTCGACCTCAGTTTTCTTACATGTACAATGTAGATAAGAATCCATCATCCCCTTCTTCATAAATAATTCTGAGACTGTTAGATCATGAGCTCTTAAACTGGGGTGCAGAACTAGGGATTTGAAAATAAGAATTTGCAGTAAGATAATGTGAATAGAGCATTCAGCATGTCTACTGGGTCATACCAATGTGATCTGTGTTCATAGTTATTATTAGTATCCTTATAGGAAAAGATAACACATCCACTTATCAAGAAGCCAAAGAGTTCCTCCCATTGTGTAAATAGGAGATGAGCCTGCAAGCACACATGTAGAATCACAGACATATAGTCTTTGGCTATAATCAAGGCAAAAAACCCCAAAATGTCTATACTGTACTAAGGCAGAAGAATCCAGAAATGGAGACTTGAATTTTCTGGAGGTGGGTTTTACATTAAGGAAAATTTAAAAATATAATAATTATATATATATATATATGTATATACATATATATATATATATTCAAATTCATAGGTGCTCAATAAAAATGTAGACTCATAAAATGATGGTGTAACTAGACTTTTTTAATAAATACAGATGTGAACTAATTATTGCTGAGATGACAAAGTGAACTCCCAGCCGTAAGGAACACACATGATTACAGGGTAATGTTTTTACTATAGATATCAGGCATGGAGGCTAGATGAATTCTGTAGACTGTCCAGAGGTAAGAGCTAATAAAGAAGGAACTGACTCTCAGGACTAGATACTTCGTAAATACTTCGTAACTTCCTTTACTATTAGCTTGTATTATTATACAAATAATGAGTTTAAAATAAATTAGCAAAGCTACTAAAGACATAAGTGTGGAGATTTCTCAGAAAAATGACCCAGCTACAGCACACCTAGGTATGGACAAAAGGAATCAAAGTCAGCATATGATAGAGATAGCAATATGACTCTGTGTATTTATGCAATCAAGTATATCTGGGCAGAATCCAGTTATTATGCTAGTGATCTTCATGGAAGGACTCCACAAGAAGACCTTTGGGAGGGCAGGTGGATGAGATGTGGCAGAACAAAGCAGCCTGCCTTGCTGCAGTGATGGGCTGTAGACACAAGTAAGCATTAAGGCAGACATCTTCTGCAGCTGAAGGCAGACTAATGTCAGAGGATGAGCAGAACCAGACAGCAGATGGAGGACTCATCTTCCTCCTGGTCTTCAGAACTTTGAAGCTTTGGAAACTTAATCTTAGATTGCAGGGCAGTTGGGAGGCTTTGTGGGTTTTGAAGCAGAAAATGATACCCTAGAGGAAGTGACTGCAGTTCACAGCACATTTAGCAGTGATTTCCTACTGAAAAATCACAACATGGAACTTAAGGACTGGAGTTTCTTTCCCCACCGTGGCAAGCCCATGGCCTTAGGGTCCTGAGAATTCTGAATACATTTGCTTGGTTTGGTTCCTGGAATGCTCCTTTCATTTTCTAGTGTCTTGTAGTTTTTGTGGGAGCACAGACTCTCTCCTTTGTAGTTTCTTGTGCTTTGTGAACTGCCAGGTAGACCCCAGAGACTAGAAGAATCTTATACTGACATTTAGATGAACTTAAAGCAAAATTATGACCCCCAAACAGTGGATTACTGTATGCTTTTCCATGAGGCTTCAAATCCTAGTTAAAGAGAAGCTCTCACTCCAGAGACAGGCCCTCCAACTGGGGTCAGTCCCGAGAAGCAGATGTCTCAAGCCTTGGGACTCAACCATGCTTTCTGAGCAGTGTCTGCCACCTGTAGAGGCTGTGCTCCTTGGATGACATATTCTCCATAACACAAGGCACAGATCCTCAAATCACCACTTGGTGATGACAGCTGACTAATATAGGAACATTCTTACACTAGTATTGCCTAGGAAGAAGGCCAGTCTTCCCATAAAAACTCCTATGAAAATAATGAACTGGCGACTCTACTTGTAGTTTCCTTCCCCAAGTCCTTGCCACATCTGTCTCCTTATAGTTCTTAAACAAGGCCAGGCTAAACAGCTGGGATTTGCACAGACTCCCCTTCTTTTCAGAGGGAAAAAATAGTGGTTCACATATTAAAATTGGGAAGTTAAATTTTAAAGACACCACTCACCCTCCTGCTACCACATCATGGATGGGCACTGAAAAACCCTTGATCTATTCACGTTGAATACAGTAAAGATGGAAAAAATCAATTCCCGGTTGCTCAACTTAGGTGTTGTTGCTTTTTTGGGCCGATCTGTTTTGGTTGTAGAATCTGAGCTTTGTAGGATTTAAAAACAATATTAAGTGTTCGTGTGTGTGTGTGTGCATGTGTACGCATGTGCCTATGTGTGTGTGTGCGTGTGTGTATGTATATGTGTGTTTATATGTGTGTGTACATGTATGTCACAGAGTACCTATAGAGGTCAAAAGGCAATGTGTGGAAATCAGTTCTTTCCTACTACCATGGGCATCCCAGGCATCAAACTCAGGTCATCAGGCTTGGCAACTAGAACCTTCAGCCCCTGAGCCATCTTGCCAGCCCTCTAGGGCGTTTAGTGCTACTTCCGTTTCCACTCAACTAAGTGCCAGTAGCCCCAGCTCAGCCATGACAACTCAGAAGCCCTCACGGCAGTGGCATGGCTAAGCATCCCTCGGAGCCCCGTCTCCCAGCCATCACTGCTTTGCACCAGTCTTTATATCACTTCTGAACTTTCTGGCCCAACTACTGTGGATTGAGACGTAAAATCGAGCAGGGAGTGAATTAAAAACAAGAAAATCAGACATTCCTTGTTTTAATTAAAAGTTTAAAAGCATTAAAAACTTTCCCAAAGTTTTAATTAGATGAGAGAAGTTATTAAAATGATCAGTAAATAATCATGGGAGCTGAAGAGATAAAAGAAGGGTAAGGAAAATAGTTAGAAAGCTAAGAATTATGTCTCCGGCTCGCTAAGGGAATTAATGTTTGCTTTTAGCATGACTTTGGTGTTCATGCGGTAAGAGCAACAGTGCCTCTTTTCTTCTTTGCCCAGAGTAACTGCAGAGGAGCACAGAACACTAAATCTAGAGTTTCCAAGCTTGATATAGGAAGTTCTGACTAATAAAATGCAAAATGAAGCCATAAAACTGACCAAGGTTATATATATATTTCTTCTAAAATGATTATTTTCTTGGAATAAGCAAAATGAAATCCCTTCCAACTTCTCTGTTTCCTATTAAAGGGGGGGCATGAAAATAAGTAGTTTGGGGAGGCTCAGTTGATGTGTTTCATCATATTTTAATGAACAGCGTATTTTAAACACATTATAATTTTCATAAGCAATTACCTATACATTTAGACTGGAGTATAATGGATGATTACTGCCATTGTCTCATTGACAGAATCATTGAAAATGTCCAGTGATTCTTTTTTTTTTGTTGTTGTTGTTTTTTTGAGTCAGGGTTTCTTTGTGTAGCTATGGCTGTCCTGGAACTCACTTTGTAGATCACACTGGCCTTGGACTCAGAGAGATCTTCTTGCTCCTGCCTCTGAGTGCTGGTACTAAAGGCATACTCTAGCACCACCTGACAATGAATGTCCAGAGATTCTTAACCTCAGTTGATTTCAAATGCTTTTTGAGTTCATAAAAATGCAGGTGTTTAAGCTCTCCAGAAGACACTCTGATTTACTAGATCCTAGGAGAGTTATATTGCATTCTTAGAGTTCTCGGGGGGTCCTGACTAACATTTATCAGGTTAGGAACCATTGGTCTATTCTATGGGTGGTATGCTGGCTAGTTTTAGGTCAGCTTGGCACAAGCTAGAGTCATCTGTAGAGGGAGCCTCAGAAAATGTTCCCACCAGATTGGCCTGTGGGTAAGGTTGTGGTATATTTTCTTGACTGATAAATGATGAGGGAGGACACAGCTCACTGTGGGCAGTTCCACCTCTGGGATGATGGTCCTGGGTGCTAGAAGAAAGTAGGCTGAGCAAGCTATGGGAAATGAGCCAGTAACTTCTGTATCCCTGAGTCTAAGCAGCACTCCTCCATGGCCTCTGCTTCAGTTCCTGACTCCAGGTTCCTGCTTTGAGTTCCTGCCTTGACTTCCTTTGGTAGTGGATTGTGATGGGGAAGTGTAAAGCAAAATAAACCCTTTCCTCCCCAAGCTTCTTTTGCTCAATGTTTTATCACAGCAACAAAAACTTCAATACTTATGGGAACTAGGAAATCAATGCAATTAATTACATGGTCCCATCCTGAGATAATTGGGATAGGTGGGATTGTGGTAAAGTAAAGGAATGAATGTCCCATCTAAAACCTTTCTGCTTTCAGCACATCATTGCTGCTCAGTAATGCCATATAGAGATGCTCCAATTTTCATCAGAAGAGAGACATACAGAAATCTCAAAGAAAGTCTGCCTGATTTTGAGCACTGAAAAGAGACATGAATATATTTATGAGCTGCCAACTTGCAAACCAAAACCAGGTCAATTTTTTCTCCCACCAATGAAGAACATAACCCAGCTGCTCATGATGGCTAGCTAATGTCCAAATGGAGACTCGCTCTAGAGCATGACTCCGATTTGTTCCTTCCTCCTCCAACTATTTCACATTAGTAACTATGGGAACATTTATTAAGTACTCACAGTGTGTTGAACACTGTGCTAGGTTTTTGAAAAACAACAAATGTAATCTCCTTACTCTTAGTGAATCAGAAAACAAGAGTTAAGACACATTGACCTACATGGCCCAGCAGGGCTTGGTATTGAATTCAGGTTCACCAGATTTGGAAAGTCTTTGATAATAAGTCTATCTAGGAGCCTCTATTAACCATGTTTGAAGATGCCCACAAGTAGAATCCTTATGGAATAAATCAAGCCCTAGCACAGTACTGGCTGTGGCTATTTGTGCTGTTTATGATAAAACTTGAATCTGATTAGCTATTAGCTCAGCTCATTGCCAAGTTTTCCAGAATCCCCCCTCATCCCTCCAAAAAGGCTAGCTCTGATATAATGTAGACCATTCTGGGTTCACCACAGCTGTGCACAACTGACATGTTTCAGAAGAAATGGGATACCCTGGACATTGGCTTTCCTGTCCTTTCCTTTACCCCTAGTCATTCCCGATGTAAGGGCAGAGGCTAATACTAAAAGACACAACAAGAATCATGGTACTGCATTTGTGGGAGGGGAGCCTGAGTTCTGAAGACAACACAGAACCAAGCTGTAGCCACCAAATCAACCTTTATACTTAGGTAGAAGTAACAAAAATTTAGACTAAGTTTACCCTTATACCTTGGAAGTCAGATTCCAGTTAGAACAGTAACAGGCAACATCTAAGTTGAGAATTAACAGCCAACCTGACTGTCAGTTACCTTGAACTACTCTTGGATAAGCAAGCAAGACATACCTCTGTCTGTGTGCTACTTGTCCATGATTCTTCAACCTATCAGTCTATCCATTTGCCCATCAAACCCCACTTTCAGCCATCATGTGCGGAATATCAACAGCATGGCACAATCTAGGGAGAATACAGACCATGGAATCAAGAAGTACGGGGTAAGAGGAGGGAAAGGCATTAATTCCTCTCACAGGTCAATCAAAGTCTAAGACAGAAACTGTTCACCATGGGGGAACAAAGGTAGTGAGCGAAAGTGGACTTAAGAACAAGGCTACTAGTCACTCATTTTTATTCATCCAACTAAAGGAGACACTAATCGATGGTTAAACACTTGGAAGGAGATATGGATTCAGATCACACAGCTAAGTAGGTGAAATCATCCATCACTGTAGGGTCATGTTTCTAAGTCAATTTTTCTGTCTGCAAATAGAACCATTTCTTGCCTTCCATCAGAATGAGGTACTGTGAATTATATTCTATGTATAGACCAAGCCCTGGCTTGGTCTCTTTCTGACCTCATTCTTCTGATAGTCCTTTTAGAGTTCTTCCTAGCTACTTTTTGTTCCATTTCTCTTGTAGAAAAATATTCATGCAATGCAGTTCATCATGTTAAATATCAGAGATCTTGTACTAATTCCTTTTGGGTACTCCCTGCTTGAGACACCGGTAGTCACTAAATGGATATTCACTGACTGTGAGGACAGATGAGTGGCTGGAAAATTGAGCTCAAAGTAAGGACATCCTATGCCAGTCTTTTGAGCTAACCAGGTTGGAGTAATAATTTCCCTCTTGGCAGTGAGCCTTTAAAACTTCATTGTTACCGTTCATTACTGCTTCATTGCTGATGAAGCAGGATTTCCCCAAAAGGAAGGCTTGGTACTTTTCTTATCTGTTCTTGGAAAAGTTAAATAATGACATCTTGCTCAAATGTAAAGCCTCTGCTATCTTACTAGGCCATGGGAACATTTTTGACCATATTTCCAATTTTATTATTGCCATTCTTTGTGGAAGTATGAATTCAAGGGGTCAGGTTCCTGGCTAGCTTGTGGGATGATCCCTGAGAAAAGTCACCTCTAGCTAAAACATGCATTGCAGAAACACAGGACTAAAGGAATGGGAGAGGCACCAGAGGAGGGAAGGAATAAGGGAGCTTTGATTTGCATGAAGAAAAGGCAAAATCAGAACTGTAGTAATGTCATTTTCATTATATTTATTTATTTAGAGAGAGGGAATGTCAGAAGACAACTTTCAGGAGTCGGTTCTCTTATTCTACTGTGTGGGTTCTGGTGATTGAACTCAGGTCATCTGATTTGGAAGCAAGTGCCTTCATCCACTTCATCCATACCTTGCAGTCCCATGTCTTTGCTTTTGAAAGTCTAAACAGCTACACAGCAAAGCCATTTGGGAAATGATAGTGAGAGAAACACTGCTCTAGGATAGTGGCAAGTCTCACTGCTGTGACTGCAAAGACCTCTGCTTCTGTTGGTACTCTCTGTGGTGCTTTCTACACTAGGAACCATTCCTGAACCTTGAGCAAGACACTCAGTACAGGGAATGCAGAGTCTATATGAAAGCTGGCTAGATGGATCAGTGTGCTAAGTATTTTAAATGCGTATTTCCTTTGTTATTGAATCTGTTTGAGATGTTATAACTAAATACTAAAAACAGTGTGGCTGTTTGGAGGAATGGGAAAGCAGCTTTTCGGGGAGACTCTGAGCCCACATTTCTTCATGATTTGTCACTCATATCTAATCACAACCTAAATTGTGCTTCCTACCACCTGACAATAAGGATGAGGATTAAGCATGAGCGTTTTGGCACAAAGGTATCACAAAAAATGCTTGCAATGGTTTTCTATTTGTTGGAGAGAAAACTAAGCTTTCTAGTGGTCAATTACCCAAGGACAAAAGAAAAAAGAATATGGATCATTATTCAAATGCTAATGTGAAGGTATATCGATACAAATTTCAGAGATTTCAGACAGTTTGCAGTTACTATTTATAGAAACTAGAGTATGTAAACTTTATAATTTAATTCTTGCTGTCACACATGCTTTTTCCCTGGTTTTAAAATTAGGGGAAGTGATGACTGGGGACCCAAAGATGCAGAAGGTCTCCAGGCAGTCAAATCATTCAGATGTGCCTCACCTTGAAGCCCAAACTTTTATTCCGTAGAATTAGACTGCTTTCCTTCTCGTTCTCTGAACTTTTGTGCTAAACTTGAGTTTATGTCCTAATTCCTAAATACGCATAGACAGCTGTTGCAGCCAGAAAGTAAAAGCAAGGCAAAAACACAGCTCACTGTTTTTAGAATTCAGGACCATGGACAAACTTATGATTTGATTCCCCCAACCCCTCTGTCTCCTCAGTGCTTCTTTGGCCAATAAAACATGGTAGATGTTTCTTTTCAAGAGTCTGAGCTGGAAATAAACTTAAGTTTCTCCCTGAAAGAGAAACAGTGGTATCTGTAAGCAGACTTGTATTTTTTTTTTTTTTTTGAACTGAGGGTTGAACCTGCAATGTCACCCATGTTGGTCTAGTGTTCTACAGCAAGTGGCATCCAAGCATCTGTTTCTATTTGCTTCAATACAGGGTTTCACTAAGTTGCCCAGGCTGGCCTTGATCCGCACGGCCTCCCTACTGGTTGAGATTACTGGCCTGTGACACTAGAACCAGCTACAAATGAATTATTACAAGCACCATCTATACAGAAACAACAGAGAGGCTGAAATAAACCAACACACAGAGTCCAAAACAGCAGTATCTTCAATCTATATCTTGAAGGCCACCAATAGGCTGTTGATACTACTGTCATAGTATGGCTATCTAAACAGTACATCAAAAAGGGGTGTTAAGTGAGGGTACTTATAATGTTCTAAATATTTTTAAGGCAGGTTCTGTGAATTGGGAAATGGCTGGTTTGGACATCTTTTATAATCTATTAGCTCTGTGTGTGTGTGTGTGTGCGCGCATGTGTGTGTTACGTATATATGACGTATATATGGTTATACATTTGGTTAACTTTATACATAAGTTTATATATGTGGTTAACTTATATTTGAGAAGCAATGCTCCATCCCAGAAATGTTAGCATGGACAGGTACTAGAAGATGTCACTTTTCAGAAAAAGCAAAATGAAATAAAAATGACAATAGCACTAATGGAGAAGTGAGGTTCCGTGTGGAAACAGCTAAGTCCTTCCTTCAGTAATTGCCCGATTGGTCAGACCACCCTTGATTTGTCTTCCCTTTCCTTAAAGGTAGTGACCAAGTATACAGTACCTCTAGATCTTCACAAGTACTTCTGTTCCCCAGTCTTTGCTAAAGTAAGATCATAAGGTAAAGAGACTGCTCTACACAAGAATTTGTTGTGGAACAGACAAGCCCTGGACCCATTCCAGAAGGAGCTATGGCTAGAATTCAAGATGTAAACCACTGAGGAGCTAGCCTCACCTTCTGCCAAGTAATCACAGCACCCCCATCCCCAAATGGTGCTCTTGGAGTGTTCTCAGGCCCACAGTCTGAGGAGCAGTGGGAACTTGGAGTTGTCCCAGCTCATGTGACATCTGCTTTACAAAGTGATCTCTTTTCTCTGTGGGCTGTCCTCTGACATCTCTGGGCCTTTCCACATAGGATGAGGAATTAATCAAGTTTGTGGCAATTTTCTGGTACTATTCTAGAAACTATTGACTTTCATGGGAGTAGCTTTTCATTCTTTTGAGCGATTCTCTCACTTCTCATTGCCCGGTTGCCTCCGATGACTCATTTGAAGGTATCATTCTTAAGCTGGACACAATAGAAAGGTTTTTTTTTTTTTTTTTTTTTTTTGCGTTCATATACAAAAGAGAGGATAAGAATCTCCTTTTATATAATTTTATTTGTTTATAAATTACTTAAAAAGATATTAATGACAAATAAAAAATTTAAATAAAAATGTAAGAGACATCTAAAATTCTACTCTCTGATTGTGTTGAGTTGGATTCTTTCCCTTTATAAACACGATGATTTTTTTCTTTTTATAAAACTTGGCCTCAAAAATCTTACTATGTTATGGACATTGTTTTAATAAATTAGGTTGGAGACTTAAGTAGTTTTCGTATTTTGTTTTGAGGAAAATACTTCCGTGAGCATACTCGTACACATATTTTGACACACTTACTCTAGGGGTTTCTTCTGTGAAATAACTGCAGGTAGAATTCCTTCAGGTTTAGACTCAGATTATCAAATTGTCCCATGGAAGGCTTACGTAGTGTTTCACACACCCTCAAATTTCCCTGCCTTGAATATCTTGAATAAAATGGTACCCACTCCACTGCCACACACTCTCTACTGTTAGCTTTATGTTTCAACATGTGTATCGCTGTTTGGCACACAAGATATTCCTCTGTGTTAGAACGACTTATATAGAATAAGCATTCAAAATCAGTTCCAGATCACCATTAACTGAAGACACAGTCAGAGCCCCTGGGTGAAGGGTATTTGGAGATGTCACTATGGGGTAAAGAAATCGCTATGGGGTAAAGAAAGGGCCATAGATTTCCATAGTTCTTCATAGGTGTTTGTGACCCACAATGGGGTGAAACTGTTTTCTGGCTGCATGCATACCACTCAAGGATTCACATCACAAATCCAAACCCCAATTTTCTCAATGAAATCAATTCCCTGGATGAATCTAAGAGCACCAGCTTTCTGAAAATGTACCATCCCTCACTGGTTAGAGCACTGATTTTGAGCAGCTCATTTTTGGTATCAGTCAGCAAGAAAATTTGCATGAGAGGAAGTTCTAGACATAATATACCAGCAACAAAAAGGGCTTTAGTAATATTTCAATGGCAGGAATATCATGAGTGAACTCCTAAGCCACAAAGATAGTAAGGCAAGGCAGGAAAGAAACTTACAGCCTGTGTGTTTTCTCAGACTGTAATGAGAAGAATGGCGGTAAGTGATGTGGAGTGCACGGTGGGTATTTTCTCCTTGGAGCAGCTGCTCTGATTTACACTTGAAGCTCTGCTTAATGGCTCACTTCTATCTGCAACACAGACTGGAGCGGTTCAGCTACAGTGCAGGAGGATAATGAACATGGGCTGTGATGAGCTTTCCCGGTTTCTTTCAGGTGCTATGAAATGATAGAATTGATGAAATAGAACAAAAGCTGACTCTGGTGGGTAGAGGTAGCCCAAAAGAGACGCCCTCGGCCATCAGTCTCCATTCCGAGGTGATTATCGCCGTAATGATACGCCTACTCTCTGAAACCGGGGTGCCGAGATGGAAGACCCATGTTCTTTACATGCAGTTAAAACTCCTGACCTGTGAATTTGATTTCACTGAAGACTGTGAGCAGGCTTCTAAGTATCTGCCTCCATGGAAATGATTTCTTCAGTTGCATTCTTGTTTAGCTGCATAAAAATATTTAATTTCATCACTCTTTCCCAAAGGAAATAGGACCATTATTTGGGGCATATTTCACATTCAGGAAGGACTTGACTTTTGATGTTCTAAAACTTTGTATTTGTAGTATTATAATATTGATGATTTTATATTTATTATCAGAAAGTTGTATTGGCAGTTTTTAATCTTATTCAAACTACCAGGTATATCTACCCCAGGATAGCCACGAAAGCAGCCCAACACAAATCTGTGAACTCACTTAAAGAATTATGAGATTTTTTTTTTTTTGGTAATTCAATTATATGGTCCTTGAGTGTGAATTCTTCAGATGAAGATGTGTGCTGCAATATACAAAGATTGGTCACTGGCCATATTTTGCTTTTTGTAGCACTTGTGGATTGGAACTTTAAAGTACCTTCCTAACCATCTTTGTAATAAGGCAATTATATTGCTTTTGTGTTAAAATTATCAATGGGAAAATACATATCAATTTTGGAAATGTGAAAGTACATCATTTTTCTGTTCCATCTTGTTGGCATTACTTGGTATGTTAAAATATTTAGGTCGTCTAGAAGATAGAGGTTCATTGGTTCTACTGATATCTGTCAGGCTTGTCTAGTCCCTCAGACTGAGATGAGCAAGATACAGGGATGGGGTAGGAGGGAAGATTCTGGGAAGGTAGGGGAAACACTGAAGGTAGGGAAACCAGAAAGGAGACAGATATGGCCCAGGGAGGCCAAGATGAAGACTTTAAAATAAGAAAAGAAATAAATAACTCTGATTAAGACCAGGAAGGCCAGAGTTAGCTTCCTCATGGCATACCCATATCAACAGACAAGATGGCTAATGTTTCTGACAAATGGGGGGAAGGTTTGGTCCTTCGTATGAGGGAATGCTTGTTCTGGGATATATTAAACCTTCGAGCTGAACAGAAAATATCGTGTAAGAATGTGACAAGGTGGAGGGTTGAGTAGCCTAGGGGTTTGAAAATGCTTTCTTAATATCTCTTTGTAAATTAGCTTAATCCCCTGAGCCTTTAATGAGTTCTGAGTCTTTTCAAACTCATGACACAACTTTGCTTTAATAACCTCCTTCTATGGTATCTTATCCTCAGACAGAGGAAAACCTAAACTTTTTCTGTTTTTATTCTTCATTATTGAGTTCTGAAAGGGTTTGGGCACATTTGTCAAAACAAAACCACAAACAGCACACTTGAAATAGAAAATGCTTCCAATTTTACTTGATGGAAACCTCCAAGCTTTGCCACTGGAGGGCACCAGTTTACAATTTTACAAGCCAACCACTAACCCTGACTTCATTTTTTTTCCTCATAAGTTGGAGCACTCAAAAAAAAAAAAAAAAAAGTCCTATTTCACAGATTAAATTGGACCTGCTTTATCCTTCCATAATTCAGAATTTCAAAGACCAATTTCTTAGCATAATTGGAAGTCACAACATTTCATACTCATTTCTGGAATCAATATTTTTTTTTTTTAGCTCAGCTCACATTAACCTAGAGAGTTGGTTTTCAAAAGGCATGGCAGGAGAAAAGTTACCAATCACCACTCAGCGATTACTATTTATCTTAAGAATAGCTGTGCATGGTCTGACTATCCAAAATGTTGGCTTCAGTAGCATTTCAAAAAATGACCAAATGCAATATATTTAAGTTCCTTAAGAAATGCGGTTTTCAGCGTCGATTGGATATTTGAATGCACAGCTCTGCCCCGTGGTTTTAGCTCCTTGTTTTGTTTATACACATGGATTTTCTTACAGGAAAAATAAAATCATTCCATCTGTCTGCACAGGATTCTCCGTGGTTTTCTCTTATTGCCAAATGCTACAGAGGTGAAACTGATCGAACAAAGGAATAAAACAGACCGGGGAAAAGCCTTCTCTCAGAAGGCTTCTGTGAACCAAAGAAATCTATACTCCTGAGACTCTCTCTCATGGAGAAGTGGCTTTGGAGTGAGCCTGCTTTCAGAACTCAGCGTTACACAGAGTAGCCCCATTTTAGGTTTCATTGCACACCTCAATTATATCCATTTGTGAACACGTACCTAGTTACTACTCTTATTTCTGATCACCGGTCTTTCCGGCTGTTAATAGTTTTTATTATTCAGTCCAGTGTTAATCTGTATATAATTCAGACATGTAAAAGACTGCGCAGTGGGGTCCTTTTATTCTCTTAGTTTTGCCTGCCTTTGGATGACAACTAGTGAAGCCAGGTGACGATATAGCCTGGGAATTTTTGTTAACTGGTAGAGGTATCCATGCCCTGCTATGTGTAGTTTATATTGATCATTTTGGCTATTTTTATTTGAGAAATTTCTTCAGTTCTATCTATAATGACTTTATCTTGAAAGGGGGAAAAAAAAACAACTGTTTTCACTTTTCTGCTTCGCAGGGATGTTTTGACATTTAGTGAATTACGTTAAGTACTTGATGCCAACATAGTGAAAGGCATACCCAGCTGCAATGTGTGCTTCTAGTCTACTTTCCATAGCCATTATTGTTTCCTTTTAAGAATCCTATCTATCCATCTATCTATCTATCCATCTATCTATCCATCTATCTATCTATCCATCTATCTATCTATCTACCTGTATATGTATATGTATGTATGTGTGTATGTGTATACACACACACATGCACACACACTTTTTACCTTTAAGGTATACTTTTCTATAAGTCATCTGAAGGATTTGGAGCAGAAACAAGTGTCTGCAGAAGGAATGATGTGGCATTGCTGAACAACCGCTAACATAAGAGTTGCTTAGTGAGAGACAGAGTCACCCCTTGGTCTTTTTTTAGAGAGCTCTGTGCTCACGGAGGCTCACGGAGGCTCATGGAGGCACTGATTCTTTCCTTGGCCTTTACAGTTGGGCTGAACCAGAGTAGGAGGGGCTATAACGATTCTACCACTCATGGAGAGTGAATAAGCTAACAAACATAAACACAATAAGCACTCTTATTTTTGTTGCTCTTACTCATCTCGAAGCTTTCTGAAAGGTCTTCAGGAAGTAGAGATTTTATAAATTAAACTTCCCAAAGCAATAAGCTTCTGTTCATGATGGCTTCCAGAAGCCTCCCTCCCTCAAGCTCACATATACTCCCTATATTCATACCTAGGCTCACTCCAGCCAGGCATAGCCTCCAGTCCCTAGCACTTATACTGGGGTGCATATATTCCTTTGCCTTGGGACTTACCTCACCTCTTCAAATCTTCCTTCTGCTTGAATCCAACTCATGTCACCACCATATAAAGCACCATTGGCCCTGATCAAGAAGACCTGAGATCCCACCCTGACCCGCTTCCCACAGCTTATCATTTAAAAAGAAATCACTTTTTTTGAGACAGGGTTTCTCTGCTGTAACTCTGGCTGTCCTAAAACTCACTCTATAGACTAGGCTGGCCTTAAACTCACAGAGGTCTGCCTTCATCTGCCTCCTGACTGCTGGGATTAAAGGTGTGTTCCACCACTGCCCAGCAAGTTTATCATTCTTAATAGTTTCTTCTTGCCTGGCATATTTTCTTTACGTCTCAAAATACCAGGTTTTATCCTACTGATACCAATTAACACAGGGATGCTTTTATCAAAATATGTAAGTCATGGAGGGTAAAGTCCCTGGATTCTTCCAACCCAAGTGCTTAACCCACTGTCTAGCATAGAGTAGCAATCTAAATATGCTGCAAGAATCAGTAAAAGAACCACTAACTCTGGATTTTGTTATATTTTCATATACATTTATATCTACATATGAGGCTTATAGATTCTTTACAGTCAAGGGACTATGCAGAATATGAAGGTCAGAAGCAAAACTTTGGGAGAAAGAAAAATCAGACATTATGTTCTCCCAAGCAGAAGACTATGACATCTATAAAATGTCTAAACAAAAGTATTGGTCTAGAATCTCCCTAAGACATTTGATTCATATACACTTTTCAGGAAATAAGAAGCATGGAAGAACAGGGTTGATGAGACCATCAGGGTATGATTAGCAAAATCTAGACTCTGAAATTTTATAACACAGATGTTAGAAAACTATGGTCCTTCCTTCCTGTTTTGTATATTCTTCACACAGTAATGGTTGAAAAAAAAAAACCAAAAAAACCAAAAAACCAAAAAAATCAAATGTGACATTGGCATTTGTTCTATAGGAATGATTCATTTTTTTTTCTGATAAAAATTACAAACAAAAAGAAGAAAATAAAATGACATCACAGGTCAACTAATTATATCATGAGTTTATCTTACCTGGATTGTGAAGTGACCCAACCATACATAAAATATAAAAAGAAATCTTCATAGCATTCACACTATAATAGGTGATGTTTAGTGATTTAAAAATATTATTGACAATATTAAAGACTGATAATGGCATGTGCTTTTCATGAAAAAGTTCTTTTTACATGTGGTCCTTCAGTGTGTACGGATGGTTTTGTGTGGTTCTGGGTCCACAATTATACAAAGGAAGAAGATAAAACCATGGAATGGAGAAAACAAAGCTGTCTGTGGTTGGTAACTGTGGTAACTTGTCAACTTAATAAAAACCAGACTTTCTACCTATAGCTGTGTATGTTGAAAATTCATTATAAAAGAACTTTTAAAGAAATATGAACAGATTGGCATTCTATCTAGAGCTGATTCCCTTCATAGCACTTACACACTTTGATCTCAGTTTCCTTCTCTGTAAAATGGGTTTGGACGAATGAATTGGAGACCAAGTCCCCAACCTTGCCAAAAAGAGATAGTCAATAAATACTTGAACAAGTGTTGACCCACTCAGTTCTAAGACTGCTCTGAGATCCCATGTAACCCTAGTCGGATGGCAGTGATCAAGAAAATAAGTGACAACAAATGCTGGTGAGGATGTGGGGAAAGAGGAACCCTACTCACTGTTGTGGGAATGTCAACTCTATCCATGCAAGAAATCAGTTTTGGGGTGCTCAGAAAACTGAAACTAGAACACCATATGACCTATCTATGTTACTCTATGTCAACATATCACAGAGACCTCTGTACATCTGCATTTATTACTGCTCAAATCACAATAGTCAGGAAATAGTATCATCACAGATGCCCATCAACAGATAAGTAAAGACAATATGGTATTCACATGCAATGGCATTTTATGTAGTAGTAAAGAAAAACAAAATCATGGCATTGGCAGGAAGCAGAACTGGAAATCAGTATGTTGAGTGACATAATATAGACTCAGAAAGACAAATACAAACCTTTTCTCTCATGTATGGAGCCTACATTTAAAATTACATGCGCATATTCATGTATCTGTGTACGCAAGTGTAGGTCAAGAAACTGGAAAAGGATTATGAGAGGGGAGAAATAGATATTTTTTTGAAAGTATTAAGAGAACACAGAGAGAGAAACTGGGGAAGAAGATGTTAGAAAAACAGAGAACCAGCCAGACAGGACAGTGGAAGGACATTGAGGGAAGGGAATGATTGAGAACAAAGTATGAACATAGGTATGTAGGAAAATGCAGTAACTGGGGGCAGGCAGGAATGCTGCTGGCTCCGCTGCTGGAGTACTTGCCTTGTAAGTATGAAGTATGAAGACCATGTCACAGCTGGGTGTGGTGGCACATGCTTGTAATCCCAGGGTGAGACAGGAGGATCTCTGGGGTATGCTGGCCAGACAACCTTGCCTATTTGGTGAGCTCAGGCCTAAAATGAGCAATCCTGTTGAATTGGAGGTGAACAGCAACCTGGATAATATCCAAGGCTGTTATTCAGCTTGTGCATGCATTTGTACATTCATGAACAGATGTATACATGCAGAGGTTAGGAGTGACGTGTTTGTAATGATATCCAACTACTGCCACAGTTACTTATGCTGTTATTATGTTCTCTCTCTCTCTCTCTCTCTCTCTCTCTGTATGTGTATATGTGTTTGTTGCTGTCGATAAGATGGCAAAGGAGGACAGGGCTTAAGAGTACGTACTGACATGCATTTACAGGGTGAACAGAAGCAGTAGCTGTTAGATAGGACATCAGGGTCTTCAGGAGACTATAGAGGCCATGGCTACTGAGCAGAGGAGTCAAACTTTGTCATTGTGTAACCAGAGATACATTGAACCCTGAGACCCTCTAATCAGATATACCATGTGAGAATGTGAAGGTCAGGGATCAAGAAATACAATCAACAGTGCAGTCAAACCCAAGAGCGATTCATTAAACTCTGATTCACAGTCATTTTCTGCTACTGATGAGAGATAATTTTACCAGAATGAAAGCTGCCTGGTATCAAGCTTCAGGAGAAAAACAACGCTAAAAGCAATGTTTTAAACATTGAACACGGTGGTACATACCCCCAGTTCTAACACTCCAGAGGCAGAGGCAAAAGCAGAAAGACTGATTTTAGGACTAGCCTGGCAACATAGTAAGATTTTTGTCTCAAAAACAAACAAATAAACAAACAACAACAACGACAAGAACAAGCCACTAAATCCAAAACCAAACAACAGAGAAACCATAGCCTAAATGATTTATCAAATTTTATCTAAGTATCACAACTTTCAGGAGAATATCTGATACAATAATTTTGAGCATCCCCAGACCCCTCCCCCCTTCTTCAATGAGATTAAGAACTTTCTGAAAATGAAAAGCTATACCTGACTTCCTTCACTGAAAAATGTTTTTTTATTGAAAAGAAGTCACCGGAAGTCAGCAGTGTGCTCAGTGCTGCCTCTGGTGTGCACGCTGCACAGACTGCTGGTGCTCACTGTCTAGTTCCGAAAGTGGGGACTGCAGCCCTCAGTGAATTTTGTGTCTCGGGTCTTACATGCAGCCAGTGGAGGTGCCACAACACAGCAGTGTTTTGGGGGCCTGTACTATTGGCATCCAGTGAGTGTTAGGTCCCAAAGAAACTCAGGACATATAGCTAACTGAGGTACCTGTTAAAATATCAAAGCAGACAGTGACCTCCAGGCTCACCTAGCATCTCAAGTACCTGTCACAGAATCCCGGCTCCTCTTAGCATTTCTCACCATCCCTCCACCCCTTATCCTAAACCTCTCCAGCCCCTGAGCCTCCCTCCCCTTCCCCTAGTTTCTCTTCCTTATATAACCCTTTCATTTTGACCATGTATTCTCTTGGTTCTCTTGGTTCTTCCTCTCCCAGTGCCCTCTCTTGCCTCTCTTCTCTTCCTTTCTTGCTCTCACCCTGCCCCACTATGGCCTAGTCTATTCTGCTGGCCATGTTTAGTCTGGATTCTTCCAGATGTTACTGGCTGTTCTCTCCCTCATATCTACAATAAAGAAAACCTTCTCCTCAACCAGTAAGTACAAAACAAAGGGCACTGCTACAGGGTCTGGTGTGTCTTGCACAAGGAACTGTCAACCTCAAGTGACAATAGTGCTGAGGTTAAAACACTTCCAAACATGTCTTTGGAGGAGGAAAGCAGGAGACTCAGACTCTACCCTTGCTGCTTACTCTGTGATCTTGAGTAAGTCCCAGTTTCCTCCAGCAGAGAAGAAATAGGTTGCAGGGGTCTCACCTAGACAGATGAGTGAATGCAGACAGGCCCTGCGGCAGACACAGATGCAAATGCTCTGGGATGGACAGTAGTTACCATGGCACCTTTAGATTCCCTGCCTCCCTTCCTCCCCTCCTTCTTTCCTTTCTTCATTTGTTTCACCCTGACTTCTTTCCTTCCTCTCTCCCTCCCTCTTCCTCAGTCCTTCCATTCCTCTCTCCTTCCTTCCCTTCCTCCCTCCCCCTTCCTTCCTTGCCTTCCTACCTCTCTCCTTTCCACTCTCACATCTCTTTTTCCTCCCTTCTTCCCTTTCCCCTTGACTTCTCTCTGCCCTTCTTTCCCCCTCCCTCTTTCTTCCTCCTTCCTTTCATACAACTGCTGGTGATATATTCTTTGCATTTTGAGGATTTAAGATATAAACATAAATATTTAATTTATTGGCAAAGATGAATGCCAAGCAAATCCATATTAAATCCCATATTTAGTTCCTAGAAAGATAAACTTCATTGTCAGAAAAAGCATGTGACAGCGCTGGGAAATTCATTTCAGGTGCCTCGCTGTCCCAGGATGAAGCAGGATGCATGCCTAGGAGCCTAATGGCTCACGAGTTGGGACACCCACTGCGCCTTCTTTTGCTGATGATTTTATGACTCTCCTGCTCACAACGTGATGGATTTGTGAGCATCCTGAGCTTTGAATCTTACATATATTTTATTTTATTTTACTTTGCAGCTGAGTGAAACCCTTCAGGCAGAGCTGTGAAGATATGGTTCTTAAATAAAATATTTTTCTACTGTGCTAATAATTCACACCTTCTCTACAATTCTCTTCTATACCCAGGGTCAGTGGGATACATCCATTTTTCTTAATTCTATCTTACCTGTTTTTCTCGGGCTTCCAACAGCTTTTTATGAAGGCACAGCATGGCTTACTCCAGGCGCTGGGATTTGGAGGAGGGCTGAGGGCTGTGGAGAGGGCAGAAATATGTTCTTATTCTTTCTCTATCAGTCTATTAACAATAGCCTCTTAATGATTTTAAAACTCTTTGTCAGTGACCTAACATGAAAATATTGGATTACAAACCCACACAGGAGACGTAATTCAAACAATGAAGCAGTAAACCATCTTCACCTCAGTTTTGGGCTTTTATGGAATGGATTTTATTGAAAGCCAGTATACTTTTTTCCCACTAGAGAAGGCATTTGTCAACTAAATTACTAAGTCTCTATGGGTGTTTGTATTTTGGGGTTAGGTGAGCAGATTCCAATGTCAGTGTGAAAATGTCTGTCAGATATTCCAAGTGTGAGCATGGGCTTCACATGTGTCCAATACATAATGGCTTTCTTTCGTATGCCAGGGCAGTCCGTCAACTGAAGTATTTATTTCTACCTTTTCCCCCTTGCTTTTTGTGTGTGTGCATGTGTGTGTGTGTGTAAATGTGTTGTATATGTGTGTTTATGTATGTATATGTGTGTATATACTTGTGTAAGTGTGTATATATATGTGTATAAACATATGTGTATTTATGTGTGTATGTATGTGTGTAAGTGTCTGTGTGTGTGTGTGTGTGTGTGTGTGTATGTCTGAAGGTCTTGCACATGTCTGAACAGGCAAGTAGAGACCTGGGGATGGGAAACTTTCTTGATCATTTGCCCACTGTATTCTTTGAGGCAGAGTATCTCAATCAAACACAGAACTCCTTGATATGGTCAGTCTCCCTAACCTTGCTTGCTCCAGGATTCCATTTTTAGCTCCCAAGCCTGGAATAACGGGTGTGTTACAACATCCACTCCAAATTTAGATGAGTTCCACATACCTGAACTTTAGTCCTCTAGCTTGTGGCAGGAACTTCAACCACTGAGTCATCTCTCCAGCCTGAAATTGATTGCATTACATTAGGCTTTTGATAATGTGGTACAGCCCAGTTATCACTTTTTAATCAAAGCACAAAATTGTAATTGGAGAAGTAACTAACTAAACTATCAAATTAACATATTTTTAGAGATTTACTTTGGTGAATATATGTGGGCAGGATTCTCTGAACATGATGGAGACCGGAAGACTTCTTTTCTTAGTTATGTATTGTATAGCTTCCTCGAAATTCCAACATTGTATTTCTTCCTCCCACATGGTCATGGATTTTAGTGAAGGGATTGGGTTTTCTTAAATACTAATTTTTCACACTGTTTGTTGAAAAAAAACCTTTTTTTCTTTCTCTTTCTCTTTATTACTGATCATCTCAGGTAGAAGCACATCTAACCTTATCGTTATACCCTTTGTGTTTCATCGGTGGCTGTCATAAGTGTAGTTTCTGTTATTATAACAAAAATATCTGAGACCAGGTTTTTGTAAAGAATACAAATTTATTTACCACATGCTCCTAAGGGTAGAAAGCCCAAGATCATAGTGCCAGCATCTAGGGAGGAACTTATGTCTCATACCTGGCATGGGACATCACATACCAGGAGATAGTAAGGGTGCCAGCTGCACTTCAGCTTCCACTCCTTATAAAGTCGCTAATACCATCATATGGGCCCCACCATCATGAGCTTCTGCAAAGGCCCATCTGCAAATGCCATTTAGCCACAAACTTGCATTTTGTTTTGTTCATGTTTGCTTTCATTTTTATTAATGTCTTTTGAGAAAGTATACAGCCAAACTAATGTGGCAACGTATTTAGAAGATCATATATTAATTTAATGTGCATGTAAAATTATTTATTCTGTTTTTTGAGATTATATAATTGCATCATTTTCTTGTGTGTGTGTGTGTATGTTTGTGTGTGTGTATGTGTGTGCATGTGTATTTGTGTGTGTGTGTGTGTGTGTGTGTGTGTGTGTGTGTGTGTGTGAGAGAGAGAGAGAGAGAGAGAGAGAGAGAGAGAGAGATTATTGAGGATTGAGATGCTAGCTAGAGGCAGTTAATGTCTTCGGCTTTATACTCACTAAGGAGCTCAATAGGCTCCAGTGGATAGTTCCACACCCATGGTCACACAATCCTGGTTAAATTCACTGTGTCACAAAGCAAAAGAAAGATACACGAATGTGGGAAAGGGACTCAAAGATTTTATAAACGTATGCAATTGTTAATGAACAAATTTAATTAATAAAACCTAAAAAAAATTAGCACAGTGTAGCCCTTGCATGATACTAAAGTCTATCAAATATGTAAGCATGTACTCTGTATTCCTTCTTTAGTAGCCATTAGAATGTCGTGGTCACTATGATGTGGACTTCTAGAGCCAAGCAATCTATTATAGTGTCCAGGATAAGGTATTAAAGTCGCCATCAATCCTTAAATCAGTTTCAATCTATGATGACTTAAAAAATATGAGTTTATAAAAATACAATATTAAAAATAAAAAACGCCTAAGTTAGAGAAGAAGTCATCAAGATCAGAGGAGAAATAAATAAAATAGGCCCTGAAAAAAAATACACAAAACCAATGAAATAAAGATTTGGTCCTATGAAAAGATAAAATACACGAGCCATCATCTAAACTAAGACAAAGAGGCATCTCACAGTAGAGATGAAAACAGAAGCTACTACTGACACCAAACAATACAAAAAATCATATAATTAACTAGATGTATGTATCAACATATTTGATAATCAAAAAGAATTGAACAAATTCCTATATGTACGTGCGCATGAGTGAATGGTAAAGGAAAAGAAAACGTGGGCAGGTTAAAAACAAGCAATGTGACTGAATGAGCAATTACAAATCTCCCATCAAAGAGGAACCAGGACTAGATGGGTTCTCTACTAAAGTCTACCAAGTACTAACAGAAAATTAACTCTAATTGTACTTGTTATTTCAGAGAATAAGGAAGAGGAAGGAATTGCATTCATGCATTCTGCAAAGTTAGCATTATCTTAATGTCAAAACCTTTTAAGAACACAAAATCACCAAAAACAGGACTAGGGAGCTGCCTCAGTGGGTAAGGTGCATGCTGCGCAGGCATGAAGACCTGAGTTTGGATCCTCAGCACAAATGTAAAAGCCCAGGCAAGATGAACTCTACCTGAAATCCCAGTGTTTGGCAGACAAAGGTGGATTCCTGTGGCTTACTGTCCAGTCAGTCTAGTTGAACCAGTTAGATCCAGCTTTAGTGAGAGGCTATGTCTCATACATGCACACACAGAGACAGAGCGACTGACAGGGTCAGAGAGACAAGAAGACAGAGAATTATAGGGTAATATCATTGATAAATACAGATGCAAAGATCCTTAGTAAAATACTAGGAACTAAATACAACAGCACATCAAAAAGGTTGACTAAAATAATCTTAATTAGAGATAATGAGATTCATGAGAGACATGCAAATATGCTCTAACCTATGCAAAGCTATAAATGTTGCACACAAAATCATCAGGATGGAAGACAAGAACTGTATCAGCTCAGTGGTGTAGACAGGCACCTCTTGGAATTTCCACCCTGTCATGACACAATCGCTGGATGAGTGAGACACAGAAGAGATGCACCTCGACACATTTCAGGCCATTTACAAGAAGCTAGCAAGTGGCATAAGCTGAAAGTTTGCTCTCTCCCATCGGAAAGGTGACTTGGATATCCTTGTCCATCGCTTTCACTAAGCACTTGTAACCAAAGTCCTGGCCAGAGCAGCCAGAAAGGGAAGGAAATCAAAAGACATCCAAGGTGGAATGAGAAGTCAGACTGTCAGGCACACAGATGGGATTGGTCATCTACATGTAGACAACCCCCAAAGCAGGCAGGAAATGTGCAGAAATCAGCAGCCTCCCTTAATCCTAACAGCAGGTTATCTGAAATAGAAATCAAGAGAGTAGTTCCATGTATATAACACAACTCACAAACATCTCAGCATCAGTTTAACCACCTCGGTCAAATGCCACTGCAATGAAAATCATGAAACACCAACGAAAGAAGTTAAAGAGGAGGCTGAAAGACAACCATGCTCACGAATTTAAAGAATTGGTAAGATTCAACTGATATGATTAATATGATTCAAAATGCTTATCTTACCCGAAGTGATTTATAGATGCTTGGAATTCCTATCAAAATTCTAATGACTTTTTTTTTTTCTTCACAGAACCAGAAAACATCCTGAAATTCATAAGGAATCACAAAATGGTTGTGTGTGTATGTGTGTCCAAAGGAATCTTAAGCAAAAAGAGTGAAGTAGCGGCCATTATGCTAGCTGACTGTGAAGCTTTCAATATAAAAATAGCACACTGTTGCCATAAATACAAGACACCTAAATCAACAGAACAGAACAGAAAGCCTAGAATCAAGTGTGTATATGTCTACATTGTTGATTTTTGGTGAAGCCACAGAACGTCTATCAGAGAAATATTAGTGTTTTCAATCAATGGTACTATGGAAGTGAGAGAGCCATACACAGAAGAAAGAAATGATACCTCCATGGTTTACCAGTTACAAGAACTAGGTGAAAAGGAAGGTTAAGCATGCAATTCTAAACTATCCAACTATTAGACTAAACACAGAAAAGTGCTTTAAGATATTGAAATAGACAAGGAGTTCGGGGGATAAGACTTCAAAGGCATAGAAAGAAAACAAATAAGATGAATCAGATTACATTACACTGAAAATCTTTTGCACAGCAAAAGAAACAATCAACAGAGCATAGAGACACCATACACAGTGGAAGAAGATATTAGCCAATTATATACCTGACAAGGTGATAATATCTAGAATATGGAAAACCCAGTAGCAAAAAGATAAATAAGCTGATTAAGAATAGACAATGGACTTAGACTTTCCTCAAAATAAGACATACAAATGTATATCAAGTATCTACAAACCACTCAAAACCACTAATTTTTAAAGAAACACAAACAACCAAACTGAGCTAGCATATCACCTTAGTAAACATAACTATTATGGGAAAAATATGGAAGTTACTAAAAAATTAAATATAAGACTGCAATTTGATCCAGCAATGCCACTACTGGGTATATACCCAAAATGAAAAAAAATGTTAATATGTCAGAAAGATACTGCACACCTGTGGTCCTTGCTCCACAATTCACAAAATCCAAGAACTACACCAACTACAGGTATAGTATCTGATGATTGAATGAGGCAAATATGGTCCACCCATGCTGTGGAATACTATTTGAGCATAGAAGTACATTCTGTAATTTATGAAAACACACCTCAGCCTGAAGGTTGCTGTGTTTAGCAAAATGAGCTCAACACAGAAACACAAGAGTCGTGTCTTCTCACTGTTGTGATCTAAAGATGCTGATCTCACAGAAGCTGAGAATGGAACAGTGGTGGTGAGAGGCTGGGGATTTTAGTTTGCCAGAGGGAGGAAGAAAAGTTGATCAACAGGAGCTCAGGTTGTATTTAGAAGCAATAAGTTCGGGTGTTCCATTTCACAGCAGGGTGGAGGGAGGTAACTCTGAGATGTTCTATGTTTCACAAGACTAGAACAAAAGATCTTATCAAAAGAGAGGAGTTAGAAAGCTTTCACCACATAAAGTGATAAATAAGAAGATAGGTATCTTTAACCTGAATTAAACATCACATATCACACACACATATCTAAACATCATGTGTCACGTATCAACATATATAATATTTGCTTTTCTATAGAGGCAAAACTAAATTTAATTTAGACAAAAGTGAACAGAAATGAAAACACTCCTGAAATGTAAAATTAAGAGACATGTACATAGAACACGTTGGAGCTAGAAAGGGGGTAGTGGCCCTGTGGGAACAGGAAAGCATTTTAGAGAAAGAATTTCCTGTGGGAAGATGGAAGCAGTTTAGAAAGAGAGAGGTCTTGGGATGCATGCTAAATGATGGGTCAGATTTGGCTCAGTAGATAGAGAATGAGGATGGAAAATAAAATTAAGGCATTCCAGGGAGGAGGAACACTGAGCATATGTGCATAAAGAAAGAACAAAGGGATTTATCCAGGGAAAATTCATAGCATGGACCAGAGCAGACAGGGCAGTGAAGTGGAGATGAGCATGGAGCAGGGAGACCAGCAGGCAGGAGGCTATCCGTTGACTCACTGTAGCTGTGGAAATGAGGCATTAATGGGGTGCAGAGCACAGACCAGGAGGGACCTGCTCTGTCGTGCCTTTGGGCAACTTCCAGCCTGGGTGTCATGACAGCTTTTCGTTAAAGAGAAAACTTGAAGGACTTCACAATTTTGTTCGTCATTAAACATTTGTAGCCCACTTGATTATGAGAATAACACAAGGTTGGAAAGCCATTTATGTAGTTCTCTGAATGCATAGATTTTCCCTGACCCTGTTTGTCACTCCTGATAGGCAGGATGGGCTGTGTTATACTGCAGGAAGTACCATGCCCAAGTACCATGCCCAGAAAAACAAGGCATGATCTTCTGCTTGTGCTAAATGTGCATTGTATATGAAAGAGGACGTCAGGTTGGCAGGGGTGTTTGGAGAATCCAGCACTAACAGCTAAATGCTCCTACTTGCATGAACAGAAAGTGTCCACACTATGCTCTTGACCTGTTTCCTAGTTTACAAAGACATGTAGTAAGATGATGCTACTTGCTCGAGAAAGCAAGTCAAGTGAGAGAGATGCTGCTCAATCTGAGGCCAGCAGATACCAGAATGAGCAGCCTAACCAGTGAACTTCTAGAAGAGCCAAACACGAAGGAGAAACGGTAAGACTGTGGATGGAAATTACGAGGTGAAATGAATGAACAACTACACAAATGAGTAGGCCACCTAGGCCCTGAGAATTCAGAATTCACAAAATACAAGAATTTGAAAGATTTTATACAAATGGAATTTATAAGATTATAATGTGTATGGTATAAGAGAAAGATCTGCAATAAAAAGCTTCCAAATTTGTAAGTTGCAAGAATTGTTGTGACATTTATAACTGAGAAAAAGAAGCAAATGAGCTGTCTTATAGGTTCAGGTGGAGAAACAATTTAGTGTTAGATTTATTGCATTTTCTTTGTAAATTGGATATTTATGGAAAGATAGGTGTCAATTTATTCACACATTCATTTAATATATAGAGAATACATATCCATGCTAGGCATTAAGCAATAAATCTAACTCAGTTTGCATGCATTCAAAAATTCATGGATCTAACGGATGTCAACCTGGGCTTCATTTATTTCTTCATTCAGACACGTACAATGATTTCAAAGTCTATGATAATAAATAAGAGAGAGTAGAAGAATTTATGAAAAGAGATGTGATCATCAAGGGAAACAATAAAAACAGTGAAGAACTAGACCCAGAGAAATGTTGATACAGAAGGGGAAGAAGAGAGACTTTAGGAGTGACAGCTGAGGGAAGAAGAGAGCCCCAGAACCTGACATAGGGGTGACATTTCAGGAGGTAGGGAAGACTCGGCAGAGCCAAAGGTCATGGAGACATCAGGATGGTCAGAAGCATTTACAAAATTCTGGAAGTTTTGGAGCTGCAGGAAATACACAGAGAGGAGATCTATTTCTCTTTCTAAGAAACTGATAGAAGAGAAAGAGAGTGAAACATAGTCCTTTAGATCTAGGAAGGCCACAAGGAGGCTTTAAGAGAGTGTGCATGAGTTTGGATGGCTTGAGATAGATCAGTGTGTAAAAGATTTGCCTCACTAGTCTGACACCTGAATTCAGTCCTTCAACCCTCTGTGGAAGTAGAGAACTTCTGAAAGTTGTCCTCTGACCTCCACACATGCACAGTTGTACTCTCTCACATGTATTCTTTCTCTCCCCCCACCACAGTAAAACAGTGTAAGAAGTTTACAAAAAAAGGGCTAACAAGGAGTTGTTTGCTTTGTGTGTGTCCAGTGGATGCACATCCACCGTGCGTATCTAGACGTTAGAGGGGAACTGTGGGAACCAGTTCTCTCCTCAAACTATGTGGATTCCAGGGATTGAACTTGGGTCTTCAGACTTGGTAGCAAGTGTCCTGAACCTCAGAGCCATCAGCAGGCCCAAGAGAGTTGGTTCAGATGAAAAGAGTGGCGTTGGAAGAGACAGGTGTTTTGAGAGTGAGTTGATGGAGAAAATGGAAGAAAAGGGGCAAAGGCCAAGGGTAATATGATGTGTGATGATTTCTAGATGTCTTTTCAGTCAAAGTCATGAAAGACGCACTGTTCAGTGTGTTCATCTCCTGAAGACCCGCCCCCCCCCGAATAGTTGGAGACAGTGTGATGCGAACAACACGCTTTGGGATCTGCAGTCTGAGATCAAGATCAGAGGAAACATTCTCATATCGGAGGTTCTAAGGAAGGGTCCTTTTCTTGCCTCTTTCTCAACACTGCTGGCTGCTGGCTACTATTGGAGCTCTTTGGCTGGGGCTGCACAGTTTTAGGCTCCCTGTGTTCACAAGACTTGCTTCCCTTGGTGACTATTGTGTCTCTGGTCTCTCTCCTCACAAAATCTTGGGTCATTGGATTTCATAACTATCTTAATCCAATAAGACCTCTTCCTAATGTGATTACAATCCATTTCCAAATGACGTCACATCCTAGGGTTCTCTGTGGACCTGTTATGTCAGGAGACATGGCTAGTTAGAGCATTTTTGAAATGGTCACTGCAGAGACCGAGCTGCACCTAGAAGACGTCTTGTGACCCCTAATGAAGGAGTGCTAGAACAAGAGTGTGTAGCATCATGCTTAAGCTTGTAGACACAAGTCAGCCCCCTTTTCTTTGAAAATAATGGATTTTGAAAAATATGCATAGAGTGTTAAGATGTGGCTGTACCACAATGAATAAATTATGAAATCTTTCAGGATGCAGCATACATATAAAAATGAGAGCAGAAAAAGGCAAGATTTGATCTTAGACATTTTTTGTTTTTCTTTTTGTGTCTGTGTGTTCACGTATATGTGCTTGGGGGGAAGGGGTAGAAGTCAATGTTGACTCTTTTCCTGTATTATTCTCTATCTCTTTTCTTTCAGGTAAGGTCTCTCATTGGATCTCACCATTTCATCTAGACTCGCTGGCCTGCAAAGTCTTGGGAATCATTTGTCTCCAACCCCCAGCATTGGGTTAGAGCTGTGTGTTACCATGTCTGGATTTTGTGTGAATGCCAGGTCTCCCTACCTCAGATCTTCAAGCTTGTGTTCAGAAGCACTTTACCCGTGAACTGCAGCTGTGGCCCTAAACCTTGGTTTTGTTTTTCTTAATCTGAAATCATTTAGTTTTGGTGGGTGGGACCGAAGTGAAATACTAAAACCACACCAGGTGTGTCACACTACCTGTCCTTGATGATAATTAACTCCGTTCATTTTACCCTTCTTCATATTGGTGAGGGCATGTCTTTTCTGTGAATCCTTGGGACAGAGGATTGTAAATCACATCACTGACATTGAGCACTCATTTCCAGCGGTGGCACTGGTGTGTGACATAGCCCACACAATGACAGGCAGCCATGCATGACTTGATGTCTGTTTCAAGATCAAGTTCTGAAAGTGCACGTAGCAAGAATATAGACCATCAGTCAATGGCAAGTTGGTTTTTAAGTCTGATCAATTCCAGTACAGATTAGAGGATACCTTAAGCACTCTCCTTTCCACAATGTTTTGCTATCTCCTATGTTAACCTCCAGGAATAAATTCCCAGTCTTCTTGACAACTGGCTCTATTTGCTTATATTTAAGAATAAATGGAAGTTCTAGGGACATAGTTCAATTTCTAATTCCATTTTTCATTCAGTTTGATACCAATTGGACACTTCCAACATGCTAGATACTTTGATAAGCACAAGAGTAGGATGTAAGCTTTCTCCTACTCTCAGCCCTTGGCAAGTTTATAATTGTGGGGGGAACATAGCCGGCCAAGTGAATAGCAAGAACAAGGTGAGTTTCATCACATGATAGGACTGAAGACACAGGAAGCAGCTTTCTGGCATTCATTCTACACAAGAGTTATTGGTCTAGTAGGAAGGAAAGCCCAGATGCTTGGGGTTGGAGATACAACAATCCGTATCCTGAAGGAAAGTTATGCCAACAGTGAGGTGACATGGGGAGCCTTTCGTTCTAAGAAAGAACCGAACAAGGACGGAATCTCAGTGAGACAAGCACTCCTATGGGTTCCAGGTTAATGGACATTGGGGCATAGGCTAATTTCAGATCCTGCTCTTATGGGGGAAACAACTCAGTGCAATGGTAAGTGATACTGAACATGCATGTGGTCTCGTGACACTTGATCACTCAAGTTCGTCAAATGCTACTAGAGTGATGTGGGGTTCACATACTGAGCATCAGCTGTGCCAAATAAACATACCTACAACTCACTTAAGCTGCAGGATATTTTGAGATAAATTCTTTATTTCTACCGTGTGTGTGTGTGTGTGTGTGTGTGTGTGTGTGTGTGTGTGTGTATGTGTGTGTGTAGTGTTCAAGCATGTATATGCATATTTTTGATTTTGAGTGGATGGATAGAAGTGTGTAGGTTCAAGTCCCATATGTGCATATGCTTGTGGACTCCAAGGTTGTCCAGAATCTTCCTCTAGTGTTCATCTACTTTATTCAATGAGGCAGGACCTGCGAATTAAACCTAGCACTCATGGGTAGTCTTGATGGTCACCTTCATGGTAAGGGTTTCTCTGTCTCTACCTTCTTATGATGCAATTATAGGAAGGCTACCACACCCAGCAGGCATTTTACATGGATTTCTTGGCATCTAAATTGTATTTCCCATGCTTATATCGAGAGTGTTTTAATCTCTGAGCCATCACTGCAGCCCAAGACAATGCTACTCTATTGTGGTAGAATATTCTAACTGTCCATCTTAATCTGTTTCCAGAGTGCTAGGAGGGATCCCCAAAATTACATTTTCTAGTTTCAACTGCAATTAAGTGTAGTCATATAGCCATATCCACTTTAAGAGGATCTGAGGTGACAGGCATGGTGTCAAATACGGTGCTGTAAAACCCTAGGCAGTTTTCCCTTCCAGCAAGCTAGAACCCATGGAAAACCAGCTCACCAGGATCCTGCAGGCAAAAATAAAATAAAATAAAGGAATGGAAGAGCAAAACAGTGGAATGAGAATGTCTGAGCACTGAAAAGAGCTGGCCACCAGTGGAATTTTTCCCCTTCAAACAATTACCTGTGGAAGATAGAAACTTCTATGTCAGCTAAGCCTTGGGTGAATGTCAGCTCTCTTTCTTATAACAGCCTGGCTTTAGTCTAAATTAATATCCTGCCTGCATTCTGCAGATGACAGATGTCACCACCACTCTATTGCAGATAAGGAATCTTGGCTCAAAGAGAAATGGAGTCACTTGCTTCAGATCACACAGCTGATCAACACACTCTGCTAGAGTCCAGTGTGAAGCTTTCAAATATTCTGCTTCCATTGTCTCTCTGACTGGCAGCCCCACAAAGGGCTGTAGGATGTGCAGACAGGCTCAGTGCCAAGGTGTTTGCACAGCGAAGTGTCCAGGGAGGCCCGATACCAACTTTTTCCATAATGCTGCCTTACTTGGCGACAACAGGTGATGAGTTAAAATACAGTTCACTTTTTAAATGGAAAGAACAATTAGACTATCTGAAATAGCTTCTGTGAGATTGTACAGGTCTTTCTGTATCAAGCACAAATGCCACTTGTTGTACAGAGAGAACAGATTTTTGGTGAGGAGATTTACTGTAGAGGCAAAAGGGAGTGCTTGCAGTGGTGGGGTAGAGGTGCTGACTGCACAGGCACAGATGGGAGTGCAAGATGCTCACATCAGCTGGGCATTAAGGAAACTGATCACACCTATCAATTTTATATTTCTGTCTTAGCAACATATCAGTTAGACTGATGACGGCCTCACGTTGGGTCTGGGATTCTGGTTTTGAAAATGAAAGGACCAGTGATAGCTCACATTTTTAATGCACACACAGACTCGTATGTGATATGTAGAAAGAGCTACAAAAAGGACAAAAGCCAGCCATATGCATCTGGGGACCCCTATTAGTTCAGTTTCAAGTTATGCCTGCTCATGAAGAACAGGTGTTTGAAATAAAATCAAGGGGAAAGTCATCAGGAGTTCAGCCCCTCTAAAACCATCGCAAGGAATTCTAAAATTACTCTTCTTAGACAAATTGCTCCCACAAGCTGAGATAATTTTTTATCTTGAGGGTGTATAGCGGATACTAAATCTTCTTGCTGACACAAGCTCATTTGGAGATGGGCTGGGGATTCCATTAATCATGTATGTGGGTCTCAGGATGCTATATGCTACATTAAAGGTTAAACCCGGGAGTGTCAGGGAGACACTGCCTTTGTCTATAGGACACCGTGGCAATAGATGCTGGGAGAGATTTTCCATTCAGCAATGTACAAGAAGAAAGCTTATTGGTTTAAATAGAGACTAGCATTCAAGCAAAAACACTATACTCATTTGTGTAAATGGTCTTTCAAGATGCAGAGGTCAAAGGATTTAAGGATTAGTGAGCTTCAGTGGAATGCATCTGCATATGTCTATGTGTATATATAGATTTTAAAAGAAAAAAAGTGAGATATATACATACAGTTTGGACCATTTAACATTTTAGAATTTTGTAATGGCTTCTGAACCTTAAATATACTTTGATAAATATATTTATTCATTTGGGCCGGTGAGATGGCTTAGCAGATAAAGTCGTTTGCTGAGTGAACCTGACAACCTGAGTTCAAGCCCTGGAACCCACGAAAGGTAGAAGGAGAGAAGTGACTCCATGAAGCTGTCCTTTGATCTCCATATGTACCGTGTGGCATGTGGGTACTTACATATACGCCATACCCCCACCCCCACACAAATGTATGTATCTTTATGAAGATTTCAGTGTCTGGTCCCTACTAAGGTTAACAGCAAATTCACTCTATGAAATGGAGTTTTTTTTTCTTTGTTGCCGAGGAAGTTCTCTCTAAAAAGCAAAATTTCCCCAGTTTTTCATGAATAAGCCATTAGAGTTTCTGTTATCCAGGCACAGACACGAAGGAAGAAAGCCAAGTTCACTCATTAACAACTTCATAAATACTTTGTTTAACTAGCAAATGTAGAGGTGACATTTTGTCACAACAGATTTGAGGTGTGTTCTTTGCCTTCAATTAGAGCCTGTGTCATTGGTCTTTGCCTTCAGCTGATCAGATGTGAGAAAATGTAATCAACTGCTCAGACCTGACTTTAGTCAAATCTAAAATAAATCATGGGATAAAGACATCCTCTTAGATTACCTTTCAAACATTGACAATCAAGGCAGAAAAGATTAGAACTTTATCTACCAAATTAGTTGCATTCATCTCTTGAATGGAGGCTGCCAAAGTGTCAGAAATCAAACTGATCACAGCCAAGAAATATTGAAAGAAGCAAAGCCAGAGGGAAAATGAAAATGCATTTAGTCGAAAGAGGCAAAGATGGATAATGGCAAACAGGCATCTTGTAGTTAATTCCTAGTGGGCAATTATGCCTTTGACTGGGTTCCAGACAAATGTACATGTGCAATGCCTCTGAGCAGCTTCAGGATGATGACTAGGTCTTCAGTCCACTTGGTATTGAGAAATTTTGAAGCAGCATCAGGACCTTTATGCTAGTGCTCATCTCTTCCACTACAAGTTTTATTATTTTACAGAAAAGTATATAGGAGTGAAGTGACAGCTGTTGCTGGGGACATGGCTCAGTTGGTTAAGTGTTTGCCTAGGATGCACTCAGAACCCAGGTCTGCTTCCCAGCACTAGATAAAATGGTGGCACACTCCTGTAATCCCAGCACTTGGGACATGGAGGAAGGAGGGTCAGAAGCTCAAGGTCACCCTCAGCTACTTAGCAAGTTTGAGGGCAGCCTGGGCTATATGAGTACAAGAGTCACTGTATCAAAAGTAATAGATAAACAAAACAATAAAACAAATAAAAACTCAAGTATAAACAGACAGAAAAGAAATGAATGCTTAAGAAATGGGTAAAGCAATGGTTTATGTTCTAGATCCCAGAATTATGTTAGCCAAATCCAGAAAATTCTCAACTCTTTTTCATTACTAATTTTATTAAATATTTATTATTATTATTATTAATTTGTGTGTGTGTGTGTGTGTGTGTGTGTGTGTGTGTGTGTAGGTTAAATGATAACTTGAGTCAGTTCTTAACTTACACAATGTGGTTCCCATGATCAAACTCGGGTTGTCAGGCTTGGTAGCAGGCACCTTAACCCACTTGGGCCATCTCACCATCCCTAAATTCCTAGTTTTAATTCCAAGTTATGAAGCTAATTTTTATGCACTATATTTCTCTAAGTCATTAGTTATATCACGATAAGATTGTGTTAACTTTTCACTCATTTCTAATTATAAAATCCACTGACTTACATCCATTTTTATCGCCTTTCTTCCCCAGACTTCACTGGGTATAGACAGGGAGGGTCTGGACACGAAACAAAACCACCATGGGCAGAAATCCTCCTGGCCATGCACCTCAGGATAAAGTAGAACAAGGTTTTGTGACTCACTTTCCTGAAGTGAGAAATATGTAGAAATAGCAGAGGGACCACCAGGAACAGAAGTGACTTGAGCAATTTGAGGTAAAGTCAAGTATGTTGAAAGGAGACCTCGTTACCCCGATGAAGTCACCAGTTGGGAATACTGTGACCACCACAAGAGCATTTTATACAACTGCGTGTCATTTTCTCAGGGTAGAACTCTAAGGGCAAGTTCTTGGCAATATTGTTCCTTCTCAATGAGGTGAGAGGATGATCCATATCTCTGGTCTGTAGACGAAGCTATTTCTTCCCATATCACTTGACAACATTTTTTAAAAAGTATCAAACTCTTTGTCTAAGGATAGTCATGTTGGCTCAGGCCTCTCCCTTATTTTAATGCAACACTTATGGTAAAGATCTCAGATTTTAAAAAGTCTTCTCACACTGAGGTACTGGAGTTAGACCTTCAACATACAGATCTTGAGGGACACAATTAAACACATAACATATTTTGTATCACACACTTGGGTTTTCCCCTCATTTGTGAACATAAATTCTTAGAACCATGTCCAAAGCTGGCATCATTCTTTAGTCTTCATTTATGATTCACACAACAGGAGGAAACTGCCCAAGTGTCAGAGGTAACAAGTGGAGGAACGTGAGCCTGCTTTTCTGGGTTCTGAGCCCATCATCTTCCTAGGCTATGACAACGGGTGCAGCAGTGTACACTGAGCACAGTGAGAATCAGAACCCATGCTAGGTGTTGAGGATTAAGAAAATCCTTTCTCTTTCTTTTGAGGACCGCTTAGCCTCACTGGGAACTAGGGAAAGCACTAGAATTGATGCATTTCTTCCACAAAACATAAAGTCATGAGGCACATAAAGGAAGACCACAGTGCATCTGGGGCCAGGCTGTTTGATTTTGTTGTTTTTACAAGGTCTCACTCTGTCCACAGCCTAAGTTGGCTTGAATTTAATAGGTAGCCTAGCCTGGCCTGGATCTTGTAATTCTTCTGCCTTGGCCTCCCCAGTGGTAGGATTTGTTTGATTTTTTTTCTAATACTTTTCAAATCATTAAGAAATAGTGAAAAAATAGTGAAAACCTATTTGAACAAATAGAAACCCCAGCATATATAACATTGCTGGTAAAGTCAAGAAACAACCGTTTAAGAGACCCCTAAAACAAGAATAATTAGAAAAAGGGTAAACATTTAATTCTGACAAAAAACAATAACCATGATTAAAATCTCTAATTTATTTGTAATGTCTACAAGGAAGAATTGTCTTTTAGGGTGCAGTGTATTTTTAAACATGTTACTTAATGCTAATGCCTTTAGACACTCAAACAACCAAAGCTTGTGTGTGTGTGTGTTGGGGTGGGGGACTTCTCATCCTGCATTTCGATATTTTCGAACATCAGATTCATACAGGCCGAGTGACATTTGTTTGTATGAATAGATGTAATGAATTAGAAACAATGAATCACAAATAACGGCTCACATGCAGTGACAGTTCCATCCTTTCCTTGTATGAAACAATCAGTGTGTGCAATAGTAGACCGAGTCCTCCGTATTATTAAATTTCTTGTCAAAATCTTACTTAAACCTCAGAGACAAAGATGGATTCTCCCTCTGTGACTCTGAGCAGTGAAATTTACTTCTCCGACACACTGTCAGTTGATTTAGAGCTAATGTGTCTGCTTTTTATTGGCTTCGTGTAAAACATGACTTTCTTTGGCTTCTTTCACTCCACATTGTCTTAGAGAAATATGCAATCTCAGTTGATACTGGAAGAAATTAGTCTCTCTGAGAAATATCTAAGAAGACTTATAACACAACAAAATAGGCATTTTTCATAGGCTTTTGGTGACTGGGAATTCACCAAGCAGAGGATATAGAGGGGTGATAATCAATATCTAGAAAGTAACACTAATGAAAAGTAAAAATGATAATCTGCTCAGCAAGTTGACAAATGGTTATATGTATGATTAATCTATGCTGAAGTCTGGTCTTCTATACTGTTCAACTTAGATCTATGATAAAATATTTGAATCTTCTATCTATTCTGTTAATAAACAGCTTAGCTCTGAACACTCAGGAGTAAAAGAGAAGAAAAATACGTGTAATCATGGGAACCAGAATAAATTTACTAAATGTCAATCTTGGAAATGAACTTCATTTCCTGATATCTGCAAAAATTTAGATAGTAGCCAATGGTACCCAACCTGGTGAAAGAGCAGTATCAAGGGCTTTCATTTATAAGGCTGAAGGTTGGTCATAGAGCAGATTGGTAAACTGCCATCCCTGTGGACAGCCACGACTATTACTATTTAAATGCTTTTTTTTTTTTAGATAACTATGCCACTGAGTGCCAGGGATTTGAGATGGGTACTGTGAATGGCATAGTATCAAGATAGAGCCTTTCCTTCATTGGACTTGTAATTTAGAGGAACACTTCAAGAGAGAAGACTGTTTCAACATGTGCAACAACACTTAATCTACTATAGCCAGTAAGGTTTCATCTCCAAAGAGAGAGAAACAGAAGATGATAAAAGCTTACATATGGTAAATGGAGAAAACACTATCCTGAGAATTAAAGATAGTTAAAACTGATTCAGAGAATGCAGAGGAGTGGGATAGGATGGCTTCAAAACAGGGTTTCAGGAAGACAGGAGTACATACACAAATGTCTTGATTCTCTCAGTGACTTGAGTAAAGAAGAGACCAGGGCCATGGGCTGTAAATTACCTAAGTGCTTAGATACTAACTCCATCTCCAGGAACTAGACTCTATTAAGTCAGTTGTAGTCATTTTATAACCCTTGCCTCGGATTAGGCAGAATCCAAGATTAAACCACACAGTTCAAGGCACTTCCCTGAATCCCTGCATCTGGGGGCAGGCAGTGGACAAACCGCTGTGAGACATTCTGTTGTGCTTTATAAAGCAACAGTCATAGGAGGGAACTGACACACCATTGTGAGAAAAGAGAAAGGAAGCCCCCGGGCCCTTGACAACAATGTAGATGCGACATCTATTCGTGAGACACACTCCCAGCCTCTCTGAAAATTTTTTTTAAATTCTGGTGTGTGGGGGTGCAGTAGGACCTCACTTTGCAGGGCAGCCTGATGTCCTACTTGTGGCCCATCCTCCTGAGCACTGGGATCTCAGATGTATCCAGACAGAGTCTCCATTGCCTTCTCTTCCCTGGCTTTCCCTGGCCCTTCCCTTCCTTCATCTTCTATCTCCTCCCTTCTTCTCCTTTCCTTTATCTTCCATCTCCTCCCTCTCTCCTCCTTTCCCTCATTTTTCTTTACTCGGTTATGAACATTAATTTTTACCCAGTGTGAAGTTTTCTACTTCTTTCCAGGGTATTCACAATGTCAGTCCCTGAAGCTAGGTGCAGGTAGACACAGTGCTACGTGTTCATCACTATCCACTTCCATTCCCTGATGCAGTTAGATGGGCGTGCACCTGAGTTCTGATAAAACAATGCTTTCTAAAATTTCCCACTCTTCCCTGCATATTCCCTTTGTCAGAGAAGAAAGTCTTAACTTTAGAAGCCCCTGTTACAGAGGTTAGGGCATCCTGACCTGTCAAAGCTACCATCCAAACGGTGAATCTGCATAAATAATCTACCATGTTTGCCAGTGCTGCAAATCAAAACTGAAAGCATTTTGCAACACACCAGGCTTTCAGAAGAAAATCCTTAAAGTATGTAACATAAAATTGAAACGGATACACTTTCAGCTTTTATGGCCTTCATGATTAACGGTATTAAAATCATGAATAATGATATTCTCTTACGCTTTTGCAAATAATTTCTAAAGAGACATTCACATTCTAAATGTACACCCATGTTCAAGTCCCATCCATTAAAGACATATTATCATGAGTCTTTCACAAAGAATTATTATTCTGAGGAGGTAATTTTCTCCTATATGTTTTAAGTGAACATATAAATAACTTTTTTTTTAGCATTTTGGTCTAAAAATCTCCAGTTTTCTACAACGAGCCTTTTTCTACAATCTTTACCATACTTTTGAATCACATGCAAAAAGTATCTTTAAATACACGATACTTAAAAGTCAGGGAAAATGACATATACCTGTCGTCTTGGCACTTGGGAGGCAGAGGAAGGGGGCTATACACAAGTTCAAGGCATTTTTGATCTATGTGGTGAATTATTAGCCAGCCAGGCAATATAGAGAAACCCCGTTTCAAAAGCCTTATATGATAAATAACACAGTTGTTTAAGATTTATCTAAAAAATTTAGATACTTATGTTTAACTAGATTTAATATTTGTGAAAAGTCTCCTAATTGATGCTAATGTGTAGCTTCAGAGTCTACAGGATAATTGTGGGCTATAGGGTCAAGTTTAGCTTCCTCAAAGGTATTTAGGTTTGTAGCCACTATATTTTCCAAACTGAAAACATATATTGTATACTTTATTATACGTAGTTATTTTGCCTTTTAACCCCTTTGCCCTATCTGACACTGTGGTAAGTGTTAACTGCATTAAGTACCGTATCTTTTTAGACGGAAGCAAGCTGGATATACAGTTGATGTAACTTTGAAGTCATCCATAGTCCAATGCATATTTATTATTTTCTATTATACAGATAAGAAAAAAAATAAATGTTTGGTTTTTCTGGGATTGGTAGGATTTTGAATTGATCATGTTAATGGGGTCAAAGTTTTTGGCAGAACATTTTTTTTTTTTTCTTAAAAGAAAAAAAAGGAAAAAATCCTGCCTGGAGTATAGGCACGATGTTTAGTAACAGAGCAGCCACCTTGTGATCATGAAGTAAATAACATACAGCTGAAAGACATGAAAACCAGAGGCGGTGTGTGTCTGCTGACATCACTTAAACGTCAAACCGGTCTCGGACAACTAACCATCCTCCTATTAATGTATGTTTCTAAGCCACATAATATTTTCTACAGAGACTTTTAGCAAAATATCTTTGCAAGTAAACAGCTGATTACATTTTTAATTCTCCAGTGCACCAGATAATGGAAAGTTGCTTTAAAAGAATAGAAGACCATCACGAACAATTTTGGTAAGAAAACTGGACAGAAACAATATTGAACTTAGAAATACAGTAGACAGTTTGTTTTAAAAAATTAGGCTTATTTTATTTTATGTGTATGAGTGTTTTGCGCCATGTGTGTATGTGTACAATCTACATGCTATTCCTGCAGAGGCCAGAAAAGGGTGTCAGATTTCCTGGGAAAAGAGATTCAGATGGGTTGTGAGCTGCCATGTGGCTACTAGGAATTGAACTCAGGTCCTCTATAAAAGTGACAAGTACTTTAAGCAACTCAGCTATCTCTCCTGATCAACCCCAACCCGACTGGCTAGTTTATTAAGAAGAAAGCAGAAGTTATATTTATGAGCTGAAGAGGATTAGCTCTTGGGACCAACGTTTAGAGATGACCAAAAACATGTTTCTTTAAATAGCCTTTACAAATGTATTTTTGCTGGTATATCTATTTAAAAAATTTTGTCATAGCTCTGTCAGTCTTTTCTTTTTCCATTCATTTATGAAATCAATGTGACATCTCAGGTTGTAAAATGGCTGCTGGTGGTATCTAAATTATTCATTCAGGATTAATAAGCCTTTTACGTGAACATGTTCTTGGATATTCATGAGTTTCATGAATTCAATGATGGGCAGGATGGCCCTTCTTGCAAAGGATGCACACTGTACTAGTCATTCAGGGATATTCCTTTGACAAATTAAATTAAAACGGACTCAGTTTTCAAGGCCTATTGAATAATGTAGAATTCTGTATATTTAAAATATAACATTTTATTGTGCATATATACTTCAAAACCAAATAGCTGTACTCTATAACCAAATTGATTTCGGAGCACAAGTATTCTTTTTTTCTTTTTTAATGTAATGAAAATGGGTCCATAAAGCATTCATGACAAAGTTCAGGATCTAAGGTTAATATAAAAGGGTTTGAAAGCAATCATCAGGTAAGTTAAAATTTAGCATAGGAGATGAAAGACAAAGATGGGGAAATAAAATGAAGAGAGGCATCAGGCAGAAAGGGATTCGAAAGGAACATTAATACTTCGCATAATGAAAAAAAATAGAGGAAAATGACTGTGAATCCAGCAATGGTGGTGAATAACTGATGGAGGTACTTCATTTCACACCAGAGAAAACTGATCATAAATAAACGTCAGTCTGCAGATCTGTGGGTGTTCTGGACTTTTAAAAGACCCATAAATAAAGTGCTTATAATGTAGATTTCAGGATGAAGGAAGCACATGTGGGGCCTGCATCTAATTTCCTCCCAGTCCTCAGAAAATGTGTGTCATGTCTATTGCAAAACAAAAGCAAGTCCAGGAGACCTATTTACCATACACCAGTAAAAATCAAGATCAACAGGAACCATCTTTTAAAAATACTGTTAGAGGAATTGAAGAGTGAGGAGACTCTCAATATTTGCATTTCATTACAGATTTACAATGCGCCTCTGTTAGTGTATGCTTGTTACCTTCAGCAAATTCTAATGAGAAAACAGCATGCATATGCATGATCTGGGCAGTGCTACATGTGATGCTTTATGCATAGATTTTCCAGTTTCCTGTCAGCCTCACAGAGCAGATGAGCTGGGGGAAGGCTCTGTAGGAGATTTCAGCCAATTACGGTCTCTGGTGAGTACTGAAGAAGTCAAGGTTATTTGTTATGATAACTACTACCAGGAAGTGATGGAACTGCTTTGGATTCTGAAGAACCTGCTCACATTTCTGCACTCTCAAACACCAACACTGCTTCGGGTTGGGTCTTTGTGTGATAGTTGGAAAGCCTGTTTCATTATCATTATCTCTAAGAGGTCTGCCTGTTCCTTTTCCACAGAATAAATGAACATTCATCATCATCATCATGTGTGTGTGTGTGTGTGTGTGTGTGTGTGTGTGTGTGTGTGTATTTGTAGTATTCGTATGCTTTGGTATTCCTGTGGAGGTCAGAGAACTTTAGGGAGTTGACTCTATCTATTATTTGAAGCACAGTCTTTCTTATTCCTGGATCATGAGCTTCTAGATGATTCTCCTGTCTCCACCTTTCTTTTCACCGTGGGAATGCTGAGATAAGAACTGAACTCAGGTTGTTAGTCTTGTGTGGCAATCACTTCTGCTCACTGAATCATAAATAGGCCCAATAAAAAAATTATAAGTATCTGTTTCAAATGTGTGAACATGACAAGAATCCATGAGAGAGAAAGAGAGTGAAAAATAAAGCATGCCATATACCACTGAATGGTGTTGGCAAATAAATTTGGCTTTAGTTCTATGGAATACAGTGCCAAATGTAATTGAACTTCATTCTCACAGAGCTAAGCAGTGCCGGCAAAATCTGACTTCAATCAGTGCGTCAGTGCGAACAACCTAGACTTAAATACTGACTAGGTGCTCAGGCTTGGGCAAGTCAGTTTGCCAAGGAACTTCCTCTCTCACCCAGTTGAAGAGTAGTTGAAAGGTTTAAATGAGCTGATGAATGTCCATTTCCTTTTCCTGCTGGTTTTAGGGTGTACTGGACCACTTGCTTTTTGATAGTAAAATGGAGGTTAGGAAATTGGTGGGAGAAAGACCCTCTGAATCTATGAAGTATTGTATTTTAATATTTAGCTATGCCAATGTGTGTTGGATTGGGATCAGGTATGGTAGACTTAGTTCCTTATTGTGCTCATTCATAAGAATGGAATCTGTGAGTTCCTGAAGTGAAAAAGTATATAGAATTCTAGTAGCTTGGAGCAAGTCAAGACTGTGGACAATGGGTGAAGTCTGGAGTAAATGTATGTTGTTGACATGAGCACAGTCATGTTAAGGATCCCAATGCCCCAGAACCATTGGTACTGGCAAAGGTTCCCACGGGGTCAAGCTGAGGGAATTGACAAGACCTTTATCTAGTTCAAGCGCATTGTTTACAGATGATTGACCAGTGTGTACAAAAATGAGAAACTGTGGCTTCTTCCTTCCTAATGACTGCAACCTGAGACTGTTCCCCTATAAAGAGTTCCTGTCAAGAAAAGCTAACCTCTGCCTTTCGTGCTGCACATAATAAATACACTGAGTTTGCAGGTTGTCTAGTACGTGCCCTCCATCAGAGTGAGCATAGCCTACCTAATCCTAGCTTTTCTGTATGTGTTTGCTGTTTCTTCAGTGTCTGTCATTTCTTCACTCCCATGTTGCCCTAGTCAGGTTTCTAGGATCAAACTGTGCAGGATATGGCACAAGACAATTTAATCATTTAGGTAATTTCAGTTTTAATATTTGTTTTCTTTTCTTGGCTATTGAGAATGATATAATTATTGAGTTTCTGAGGATGGGGTAAGACTTTTCATGCTTCAGAAATAGCTAGATATAGTAGGAAAATGACTGATATGTAAGTTGGAATGTCCAGGCATGGAATGCAATTAGTTGGCTTAGGTTACCTGTTGGCAGAAATACTAAGTATGAGGAAATTTAAACAAAGTTTTAGAAAATTTAAGCTAGAGCCTTATAGGAGCTACTCCAGTTACTATTGCCTCAGTATGAAAAGCCTATTGGATTTTGGGAACCTCAGTTAATTCTTTTTCTTTTTAAATCGAACACAATGCAAGCATATGAACATATAATTACTAATTATATGGAGAATTCTCTCATACTTCTAAAATTAATTCTTCTGTCTTACATTTCACCTAGCAGGTCCATTTATAAAGTAGATCTTTATCTATTTAACTTGAGAAAGTTGTGTTAGGAGGAAATAATAGTTTCCACGTGAAAAATCTTGAGTGAAATTTCCCACCATCTGGATGGTTTTCTACACCCTGAAAAGATATAATTGGTTGTGCTGGGGATGGTGGTTCAGAGTGGTATTGTATCCATGAGAAGAGTGTGCTGTCATTCATTTAGACTGCACACAATTCCCCTCTGAGCTTTTAAGAAAGGATGGGAAGTGTGTCTAATAGTTCCCTCAGAGCGGGATGATCAGGCATATTTGCCCAGGTATTCTCATATTTTTCTACCAGTAATTGACACGGCTTCTCCAGCATTTTTGTTTGCAGTAGGTCATGTCTTCGTAAGATTCTCATCCCTAGAGAATAGGGAACCCTGAATTTTTGCTTTTCCTTGAAGGTCCAGTTGTTTTGACTACAGAAAACAATGTTCACTTTCATTTCCAACTTGTTTCTTTTCTTGGGTGTTTTGAATATATACAGCCACATGTGAAGATCTTCTAAATGAGTGATTTCCTTCTTTAGTTATTTATGACTAGGTCCCATTTCTTTCAGATTCTAGTCCATTACAAAAACAATAATACTACTTCTGTGGTTGCTGTTGAATTTATTCCAGAATATTGCTTGAAAATTATCTAAGTTTACTTTTGACATGGCCTATTTGCTCTACTTTTGTTTGCATTTTTTCTTCTCTTTAGAAGTGCTTTAATGTGTAATGACTGCACATACTTATGGGATATGATATGATAATTCAATTCATGTCTATTATATATGATGGTTAAAACCAGGTAATTGATACTTCCATCTCTTTAAAGTATTACAATTTTCTCTGTGTTGGAACTTTTGAACTCATATAGTTCCTTATGAAGTCTGTAAATTTGTTTATAAGATTTAAGAAAAGGGATTTTTAGGTCTTACAAAGTACACATCGTTTTTCTTGCCCTTGCTAGACAAGGTTGTGACTGGTCCACAGTTGGAGCAGCTGGACATTCTCTGTCCTTTGGCTTATCATTCAGTGAAACAGTCGAATTAGATAGAGTAGTCCAGGATAGTACATATGAATTCTGGAATCCCGGAGCACTTTCTCCATCTATCTTCTTTGACAGGGAGTGTATCAGTTGCCTTTTCATTGCTGGGACCAAAGTACTTGATAGAAACAATTTGAGAGAGGAAAGGCTGATTTGGGTTCCAGTTTCAGGGATGTTTCAGTCTATTATGGACAGAAAGCAAGATGGTGGGATCAACTTCATCAGTGGCTGTAAGAGTTTAGCATAACAATAGGTCAGGAGCAAACAACAGCCAGAAACAGGGACTGGGATAACAACCTTTAAAGGAATGCCTTTAATGACCCCCCTTCTATTAATAAGATCCTACCTCCTAAAGATTCACCCCTAAAACGGTGCCACCCATTGGGGAACTCATCAAAATGGATTTCAGATTCAAATCACGAGAAGTAGGACTTTTTAAAAGTATGGAAGTGTGATCTCATTTTACATGTATGTGACAAATGGCTTCAAGAGGATCTACCCTGCAGTGCAGCTGTGGCTTAGATTCGATCTGTATTAATGCCTTCTGCATTAACAATTTCGAGGCATACTGTAAAGTGTGTAATGGTTCAGTCTAAATTCTTTCTTTTAGCATGGTTGTTTAGTCAGCCTTTCTATAAATGTCAGAAGAGCTTGGTGCAATCCTATCATGAGGAGTTAGTGAATACAATGTGAGGAATGAAATGTTTCCCCCAAGTAAATTCTTAGTTCTTTGAAAATTTGTAAGTTCTTTATCTCAGTGCTATTCTGAACTGCTTCTTGGAAAGACCAAAGTGACGCATTAATGAGATGAAATAGCTTTTAACTTAAGATGTTCGCAGGAAGAAATCTTCTTGGTCCTTTTTCTGGAGCAAGGCAGTATGTGTTGGAAGGGGCAGGTGCCAGGCATGTTTTTTTTCTAGCGTATCTCCAATGTTCAGCTCCCTTGTTAAAGGACTTCCAGGCTAATACAGAGGACTGGCAATGAAATTGAGAGATAAGTTCCTTCAAAAATCTATAAACTGTAGATCTTTAGAAAAATTGATAAAATTACCCCAAAATCTATGGCAAGATTGTAAATAATCGTTAAGATATACAAACACGGCTGATGAGATGGATCAGTAGGGGAAGCGAATGAAGACATCAAACAAAAAGACTAAGGTGGAACCTTGAGACCTGCATAGTAAAAGATAACTGACTCTTCCAAGTTGTCTTCAAATCTCCAGCAGCACGCTGAGGCACATGCGTGCACCTCCACTCACTCCTACTAAAAAATCAGTGTAATATTTTTTAAAAGGACCTACAAACATAAAAGTGGCCAGACCTACTGGCCACTTCTCCCAGATCTCTGGATACTATGTTCAGAGGTGAGCAGGAGGACTGCTCTCCAGTACTAACTCATCTCAAGGGGGCTGCAAGCTCCCTAGTGTTTGGTGATCACAAAACTTGAATTTTTTAATTACTTTTTTATGAGAATAGATATTAGCTCCCTCTTTGGTTCCTCTAGGGAGTCATGGCCTATAATCTGTATCTAATCATACACATACCTTTCAGCTTCATTTTGTAGCTCTATTCCTCTCTCTATCATCTAGTTATTTTGAAAACAAAATCTTGAAGTTTCTTTTTAACACTTCTTACTTT